>JAIFHC010000128.1:0-50000 GCA_021229015.1 Solen grandis | reverse complement strand
GATCTTCATTATTGCTCTCACTATACTGGTTAAGACCTGGTTTCTGTGTTCGCCTTCGCTTGAAACTTTTACTAGGTTTGTTTGGAATACTAATATCAGAATCGTAATCAGATGATTGTCTACATTTATTTCTTTTTCTGTATTTATCAACTTCCCAATGCGGATCTTTAAATGAATCATCGGAGTCAAAATCCAGACTACTTATTTCACTTTCACTCATGTTATTGTTATCATTTTTATTGAATGATTTTTCACCAAACTGCTTTTCATTACTTGAATCTTCATTTTCCTCTTGTTCATTACATCTTAGTACGCTTTCTATATTAATAACTGACGCCCCTTGAATTCTGTACATATCAAAACTGGAGGCCGTGACTTTGTCGAGTGTGACATTTTTACTATGTTTGTTGATTTCCTTTAAATTCTGTGTTTTAGTCGGTAGCACATTGTCTTCGAATTCAGAATCCACCGTTTCAGTAATTTCTTTTTCATGGTTTTTCGCTAGGGCTAATTGCACTAATTGTTTTTCCCTCGAACACATTTTTAGCTGTTCTGTGTTACGGTTACAATCCGCTTAATAGAACAATCTCTATGTCTGTACATCAGTTCTTTAACATCATTATCTGTTTCGCTCATTTTGAAAGTTACTTGTAAATAAATCATACATGGCATTAAGATTTTGTCACACTGTAAAACGGTCAGTTCTATGCCAGTTATGTCCAACACGATCAGTTAGAAAAGCGAACATATATTTACCACTGTTTTTGGTTCAACATATGTGTACGCTATATATAATTGATCTAAGCTTCTTGCATTTTGAGATAACATGGAAATTGGCATCGACCGAATTTTTACAATGAGAGATGTTTAAAATCTGAAGGTTTCGCAAAAACTGTAGGAAACACAGCGTTGAAATGTTACTTTCTGTAATGTCCAGCCAGTATAACTTTTTGGCATTTTGTAGATGAGAAACAAATAAGAGATCAATTTCAAATGTTGCACACGATACTTGTGTAAACGGTATGATGAGTTTTTCGAAACCTTAGGAATGTTTGAAAACTCTTTTCATAACGTCAAAGTGAGCGATGTATTCAACTGCAAAATCTACCTCACTCCACAAGACACTATTTTGCTCCACTATTTCCTTTAATGTTTTACAAGTTCTATTGACAAACTTTAGAAAATGAGATGTAGGTACGTATAGTAGGATTTTGACGAAGATTTCAGCAGGCAACGAAAGTAAACTATGCTCCATCTGGAAAATGGCGCTACCTGCAAATAACAGAACAGTCTTACATTACTTTTTACCATGTCCCTAAAAATATTCTGATTATCACTGCATAGAAACGCAGAATTTTATTCGGCAAACTTACACTTTGTAATCTGTGACTGTGAAAATGAATTGTACAGCAAATTAGACTTCTAAGAAATATTATTTCCTTTCATACAATTGATATTACTAAACAAATTACTATATTCGAAAACCGCGTATATTCTGAGATGAGCAACCCACACCAATGAACGAAAACCGCGTATAAATATTTTCCATCTTTAAACCCTTAATAGGTTTACAATTTTTTTTTTGCAAACATAATCACGACTGAATTGTAAAACCTTGAATATACTCTTCTAATAAGAAGTTATGTACGTAAATATATGATTAAAGATGGCTTCTTTAATCAATTAAATGCAACTAGTTTTATAAACAAATGAAACAACTTACATTTTTCATTTGAATCCTTTAAAAATATTCCATACAAACATCACTCTACTCTAAAAAATTATACGCGGTTTTCGTCGAAAAAAGAAATCAACCAATGAATATACATGAATTTGTCACATCGTCATTAAACAACTTTCCGATTGGCTGAAACGTCAAGGACTTTTCGCAGAATACGTGGCTTGATCCCACCATTCCAATGGTGATTTTTTTTTTCGTAAAAGTTGACTTACGCGGTTTTCGTAGAGCAGCGACGAAATACTACTTCTACTGCTGCTACTACTACAACAACAACAACTACTACTACTACTACGAATACTGCTGCTACTACTACTACTACAATAACTACTACTACAATAACTACTACTACTGCTACAACTACGACTACTACTACTACTACAACTATAACTACTACTACGACGGCTATTACTACTACTACTACTACTACTGCTGCTGCTGCTAATACTACGACTACAACTATTACTACTACTACCAATACTACTAATATTGCTACTACTACGACTACTACTAATACAACTACTACTACTTCTACTACTACTACTGCTTCTGCTGCTAGTACTACAACTGCTACTACTACTTCTTTAACTACTACTTCTACTACTATTACTACAATTAATACTACTACTTCTACTACTACTTCTACTGCTGCTACTACTACGACTCCTACTACTGCTGCGGCAACTAATACAACTGCATTTACTACTACTACTTTAACTACTACTACGACAACTACTACTACTACTATTAATATTAACTACTACTACTACTACTACTACTACTACTACTACTATTTTACAAGTACAAGTACAATTTCCTTTATTCAGCAAATTAAGGCATCCGGTCCATACTACATTTCATTATACATATATAAATATAACAATGTAGAGAGTTGTGTTTTCTAATACCAATCTTTCATAACATTTGAGCATAGATGGAATTATCTAAGTAAATATCAGAAATAAGTATTATCATACTTTAGTAATCCCCTGAGTTTATTGCATTCCGTAAATGATATATGTAACAAGCTACATTATTGATAATTGAATCATCATTGCTACTTAATAAATGATAAAAATGGTGAAGTGTGTATCCTGAGGTGTACCATGTGTATAAAAAGTGTTCTCTGATATTTTCATATTTTTTACAATGAAAAAAGACATGGAATTCACAATCAGTGATAGGTACATTATTTGATGAACAATATTTACAAATTCTATGTTCTTTGCAACATCATCGGCGAACATTAGACATATAATATCCGGAATTTCAGTATTTATACATATACCTGTACCACAAGTGTTATATAATTGTGTGCATAACTCGTCAATGAAAAGTGAAACAATTGTAGAACTTGATTTATCACCTTGTCTTGTGCCAATATTGCATGTAAACATGTCGGTTATGTTATCAGCGTTATTATAACAATCATTGTTACGACTATCATAATTAGATAAACCGGTATTAACGTTCGGTTGTTTTACTTTAATACAAGACTTGAGGTCACTAAGGATGTACAGAAATCGACCATGTATACCTTTTTTTCCTGTCATTTAAATAACCGGTGATGACTGATTTTATCAAATGCTTTTCGAAAATCAACATACAAACAGTAAAACCGACCACCTTTCTTTGATAAATATTTTTGCACCATTGCCTGTAAGCAAAAGACATTGTCTATTGCTGAGTAGCCGCGCCTGAAACCCGCTTGTGACTCATTTATTTTATAATTGTCTTCTGACCAAGTATATAGACGTTTATTCATTATTCCAGATTTTTTTTTATATATTGTATTAGTCAATAATATTCCTCTATAATTATTTGTATCAGAGGTAGAACCAGATTTGAACACTGGACATATAGCACTAGTGCCCCAAAACAGAGGGGATATTCCTGTTTCAAAAATTATGTTGAATAAATCTGTAAATAATGGTGTGATTTCATACATTGTATATTTATAAAATTCAGATGGAATACCATCTATACCGCAACTTTTATCATTAACCAGAATTTAACTTCTTGTTGTTCAAGGTCGGTTTAATATACTCGCTTCATTTTTTAACCAAATTTCTAAAAAATAATCACTTGAAAAACTTGGATTTTTTCATTACTAAACAATAATTCTCTTTCCTTTTCCTGATATGCATGTATTTTAATTTTGCATGTTTTTTTTTTTTAAATCATTTCGTTTCTCTTTATAATTACGAAGGTCGTCGATAGAGCTAATAAATCTGAAGCGTCTTAGTAGTCTATATTTTGTTTTTTTCTTATCCTCGCATTCAGCGTCCCCATCATGGTGGCTGTGTGTCATATGTAATATTCATATATACTTTCAGTGATTCTCCAGACATTTTGTAAAGAGTTGTTATGAGGTCAATAGCTCCATTAATATCATACGAAATTACACCTGCTATATTTTCCTTTAGTTCATGCAATAATTCTGTAATTTTGACTGAAACGTTTGTCGTTTGTTTCCACGCCATTTGAATCGTTCTAATAAATGTATATTACCATTTGTTTGTCCGAGATTAGATTTATTATGTGTTATTTTCTTATACAACAATTTAAATTTACAAGACATTGGGAAATGGTCGGATTCATCTCGTTCTAACACATAGAAGTTATTTATGCAATTATTAAAGAGTTCAGTGGAAGCAATCATATAATCTACAACACTGGCTCCATCATTCGCAAAGCATGTAAATTCTCCGTTTTTATCGCTGTCATTTAACAAATGAATATCACATACACAACACAAATTTACAAATGTCCTGCCAAAATTATTACCTCTTTTTATATCTCTGTTATGTCTCGGTATATGAAATGATGAGTTATCATAATCAACATTTCCATAAATTAAATCAAGATTATCATTCGGAATAAAATCTAAATAATCTTTGGTTCTACTATTAAAATCACCTGCCAGAAACAGCAAAGTATTTTGATATATTTACCGTATTTCTTCTAGATCATTTTGTACTTTCAGTACACCATTTTTCTCGTTACAATTTTCATAAATAGTAGATCCCTCTGGCGACACATATGTGAAATACATAACAATATCTTTCATATTAAAAACTTAGAGAATGAAAATAATAGTACTACACAATCTTTAAAATCTATACAAATACGCGACATTATTTTAAAAGACTGTAACCTATTACTAACGTATACTGCTATACCACCACTGTTCCTTAGTGAGGAAGTATTACGTTGTCTCACAGAATCATAACAGGTAAAATTGTTTAAATAATCATTAAATTCTCCACTTCTATCGTTCCAAATACTTATAATATCAAAAGTTTCGAGAAAATGTTTAATTTCGGTGTTATCTGAGTATTTTATTCACTCAGCAATGTTCCACGATAATACACTAAGATTGAAATATAAATGAATAGTGTCACGTGGGCCTTGGCCGTGATCCTAGTAAGAAGACTCGTCATCGGGTGGCATCGCCAAGTGTTGATTTGATTGGTTGGTCGGTGAGCGTGGCACATTTCGGCGACAGTTGTCCCGTGCATGGTTATCCCGGGACTGTAATGGCGGCAAGTACAGCTTTGAAAACTCTCCGGTGAAAATATTAATTATCTTAATTATACTTGCATTTTCCCGTGAAAAATTGGATGTCGATGGATGTCTAAATATTGTGTTGATATTATTTGGACTGAAAACTGAAATTTGGGAATTGTGATCTGTGTTATTGAGCTGCGACACTGATGAACTGTTGACAACAATGGATAACAATGGCGGATCAAGATCAAAAACTCCTTAAGCAGTGGTGTTTGACTGAGGTATGTTATGTATATATCAGAAAATTGAAAGAAGACTACAATAGATCAGATATATAAACTGATATATAAACTGATATATAAACTGATATAACTGTTATATATGAAAATATAATGAGAATTGAATTCCATGACAAAATATGGCACCGAAAACAAAAGGGAAAGGACAGACCGCTGCTCAGTCGCAAACTCAGAAACAAACGAACGCTAGTAATATATGCACCGGACAGGTAAATGAAGTGCAAACAATGGAAAAAAATAAAAAACAAAATACACCACAGAGAACTAATGGGACAATGCATGCAGATGTTCTTGGACAATCGCACGAGATTTTATATGGTTTTCATAATCAAAATAATGTACACACACAGAATACAAATATAGGATCAGGTCAAGAAATGGGTCAAACTTTTATACCTGCATTAAATACAATGCAGTATAGTGGTCAAGTGCTACATGCCCCCGGGAACAATCAATACGCGTTCACAGGTAATACACAGTTTACAGGTGGCAATACTTGAGCGGATAGTGGTGTGCCACCGTGGGCGTTAAACTTGTGTCTACAAGTCAACTGTATTCAGTCAATGTTAGACAACCATTACAAAAATTGGCAAATTGTGGAACAAAACATGACAGTGCAAAACGAAAAATTGGTAAAAATGGAACACACACTTACAGAATTATCAAATATTAACCAAGAAATGAAGACTACAAGAACAAAGCTTGATCATACAGAAAAAAACATGAAACAAATACAAACAAAAATGGCCGACTATGACGAAACCATACATCAATACAGCGATATGTACGACGAAATAGCAATGAACAATAGGGATACAGATGATAGAATAAGGCGCCTGGAATCTCGTTTAACAGAGTTAGAGATGAAACATGAGAACACAGAAAAACGCATCACACAAACTGACGAAAGTGTCACAGATGTGAAATGGCGAAGCATGAGAGAAAATTTGCTCTTTTTCGGGCATCCAGAGAGTAGAAATAATGAAATCGAAAACTGTGAAGAGATTATCCAAAATTTCATCAAAAACAAAATAGGAATTGAAAATTCTATGCCAATGGATCGCGCACATCGCTTAGGGCGATATAACAGCAGAAATCTGCGACCACGACCAATTTGCGTTAAGTTCACTTTCTATAAAGACAAGGAACTTGTGAGAATGAAAGCCCCAGAAACTTTATCTGGTACTACCTATGGCGTCTCGGAACAATTCCCCCCTGAAATAGAAAATAAGAGAAAACTCCTGTACGGAGTTGCAAAAAAGGCGCGTGAAGATGAAAGTAACAAGGTTAGGCTGGTCAGGGATAAGCTTTTTATCAATGGCGAATTATACCGCGCACAGGCTAGCAAGGACAATTCATATGAGAAAAGCGGCGCTAGACCAAAGATATATACAAACACAAATTATAGGCTAAGACAGAGAGGAGAAAGCAGAACACAAAATAGTACACGTACAAACAAAATAGGTGAAAACTTTGAAATACCAACCAAAAATAGGTTCAGTGGATTGGCTCAAAATGCTAATACTCCTGTATTAGATCGTCAGAACTACCAACGACCTAATTATGCAGGAAAGAAAAAGGCAAACTCGCCACTAGAGCGAGACATGAGCAATAAAAAACTACACTATGAAAACTCTAGTAGTGAAAATGAATCAGATGTTGAATCCCAGGCTACCCAGGATCCCAGTCAAACCCAACAGTCACCGTCGCTTTTACTAAGTGAGACTGCGATTCCGTCCCGGAACCCAACATTGATAGTGGTACAGCCCTCACCAGGGATCCCACATAACACTCCCACACAAGACAGTATTAACCAGGGCAGTTGTGACCGAACGAATGTACAAACGAACGGCTGCCAAAGTGAATAGCGGTCAGCGGGAAACGGCTACTATAAAGTAAATGAAACTGAAATACCGAGGAAAAGTGAAACATTTGTAAATGGGTTCTTAAAAATCTTATCTCTGAATGTTTGTGGAATATCTTCGAAATTAAGATGCCCTGAATTTGTGTCATTTATAGAAGAATATGATATTGTTGGCTTAATGGAAACAAAAACTGATGATACTGATAATATTATTGTACCTGGATTTAATGTCCATATATTTAACAGAAAAAAAACTCTCTAACTATAAATCCGGTGGAATAGCGTTGCTTATAAAGCAAAACATATCAAAATATGTCAAGGTAGACAATGACAACAAATGTAGTTTAAGTTGTTTCTTTACAATTTCCAAAGAGTTGTATGGTTCAGATGCAAGTAGTAATATAAATGAAGACCTGAAATGTGGAATAGTATATATACCACCGGCAGGCTCTAAATATTCACATGTCGACCCCTTTTTTGACATCCAAAATGAAATGTTTAGGTTTTTTAGGGATTGTAAACATTACCTTTTATTTGGAGATTTTAATGCTAGATGTGGAAATCTACCAGATTATGTAATGGGAGACCAGTTTATGTTTGATATGTATGGCATGCAACACTTGGAAGATTTCCAAAGCGAAGTTTTTGAAACTTTTGATTTATATAACATCCCATTAGACAGAAATTGTACAGACACTGTTATTAATACATACGGAAATTCTTTCATAGATTTATGTAGGAACAATGATATGTTCATTTGGAATGGCAGAATAGGATGTGATAGACAAAACCCAGTATTGACCTGCAAAAATTCAAGCACAGTAGACTATTTCATATCATCCCCTTTTGTTTTTGAAAATATTATTGACTTTAAAGTTCATGATTTTTGCAGATTATATTCAGATGTTCATTGTCCCCTTGAAGCTACACTTAAAACAAAGTTTCACCACACTCAAAACATAGCAACATCACATATACACGATACACAAAGAGTAAGACTTTGGGATTGTAAAAAGTCAGGACAATTTTCTAATAATCTTGACAGAAATATGATTTCTGAAATTGAAAATAAACTCGAAGAAATTTGTGAAAATAATATAACACAAGATACCTTAGATAATATAGTCTCCGATATAGCAAAACTATTAAAAGATTGTTCAAAAACATCATTCGGAGTCATAAAACACACTGAAAGCAAAAATAAAGATGTTAATAATATCAAACAAAATTTTCCAAAAAAGGAAATAAAAAATAAATTAAACATGCACAAAACAAACATAATACAAACCGAATACAGAAACTGCGTACACTAAAACATGCTGATGCTAAACAATACTGGAATATTATTAATGGCAAGAAGGAACGAAACGAGAGAACAGCTAAATTAAATGACTTCTATGAATACTTTAAAAACTTAAATGAAAACATAATAGAAACGGATGATAATAATATAACAGACAACCAAATAAATGCTGAAAATGAAGGTGAAAATATAGAGATAAACGTTCCAATAACTGAAGCGGAAATTCTTGACGCAATTAAAACCTTAAAAAATCATAAATCACCAGGTTGCGACGAACTTCTTAATGAACAAATGAAATATAGTATAAATTATATGTTACAAATATATAAGAAACTATTCAATATTGTGCTTGACTATGGAATAGTTCCAGAAAGCTGGACAATAGGTCATATCATACCTATATATAAGAACAAAGGTAGTATAGAGTCACCAGAGAATTACCGACCGATATCATTATTGAGCTGTCTTGGCAAACTTTTCACATGTATTTTAAATAACAGACTCACCACATATGCAGAAAAAACAAATCTTATACATGATACGCAGGCAGGATTTCGAAAAAACTATTCAACCATTGACAATTTATTCATCCTCAAAAGTCTTATTGACATAGTACAATCAAGTAAGAAAAAACTGTTCTGTTGTTTTGTAGATTTTAAACAAGCCTTTGATTCTGTCTGGAGAGTAGGCCTTTGGAAGAAACTCAGAAAAGAAAATATTAATGGGAAATGCTTAAATGTAATAAAAAATCTATATAATAATATTAAGTCTAAAGTGGTTACTGAAGAAGGATCTACAGAATTTTTCAAGTGTCTGAAAGGAGTCCGACAAGGGGAAAATTTGTCCCCATTTCTATTCTCTATTTTCCTAAATGACCTTGAGAGTTTTTTACTGTCTAGTGGTATTGAAGGAATAAATTTAGAGACAAATATAGAAAATATACAAGTATTCTTGAAAATGTTTATATTACTATATGCTGATGACACAGTCATTTTCAGTAATAATGAGCAGGATTTACGATTAGCTTTAAACAAATTCAAAACCTATTGTGATGAATGGAAATTAAATATCAATACAACAAAAACAAAAATTATGGTATTCAGTAAGGGCCGGGCAAATATAACGCGAAGATTTACTACAGGATCAGATGCTCTAGAAATAGTCGATAATTATAAATATCTTGGTTTATTACTCAATAAAAATGGGTCATTTTATAAAACTAAACAACATATTGCTGAACAAGCAAATAAAGCCATGTTTGCCCTATTAAAAAAAATAAATTCACTCTCTTTACCATATGACCTACAAATAGAAAAAACAATAAAACCAATATTATTATATGGAAGTGAGATTTGGGGATATGGTAGATTTGACATATTAGAAAAAATACAGCTTAAGTATTATAAATACATATTTAAGTTTAAAAAATCAACACCTTCCTATATGGTATATGGGGAAACTGGCATATTTCCACTTAGAATCGATATAAAAAATAGGGTAATTGCAAATTTCCAAACTATATAAATATTATATTAAACTCACAAAATAATAAATGCCAGTGGATTAAAAATATAAAACAGTACCTCTGTGATAATGGTTTTTCAGGAATATGGTACAGTCAAAGTTATATCAATAGCAACTGGCTTAAAAGAGCAGCATACCAAAAGCTTAAAGATATCTACATCCAAACATGGCAGTCTGAAATAAATCAAACATCCAACACAAACCTTTATAAACACATAAAAACAGAATTTAAACGTAGTTACTTCATAGATAAACTGAATTCCTATCGATGTAAGAAGCTAATTTCTTTTTTAACCCGTAATCATAGACTCCCTATTGAAACCGGACGTTGGCATAATGTACCTGCTACTGAGCGCAAATGCTTAAGATGTCAAGAATTAGGAGACGAATACCATTACTTATTTATTTGTCCCTTATTTAAAAATAACAGACTTAAATATTTAGATAGCTGCATGATACAGAGACCTAGTATGTTCAAATTCTTAAACTTATTATCAAGTGAGAACATAAAACAAATAGAAAATCTAAGCATTATGTGTGAAAAAATAATGGATTATTTTAAAGGGGTTTGATGGCAAAACACATGTACTGTATATAATGATTTATTTAATTTTTTTTTTTTTTTTTTTTTTGCCTTAGCTTTATATTCTTAATACAGAACACACACATCATGTGTGATAATTGGTATATTCCCCATCCATCCACCCTTCTTGATAAATGCTATAGGAGTATAACGCTCTGTGTTTGTTTACTTGAATATGCATATATTATATATTCAACTATGCATTATGTGTAAAGAACATGAGGGAAAATGGATTATTAATTGTGAAGATGCTTAATGTCAAGCCAATTGTATATAATGATGTATATATTTTGCCTTAATATTGATATACTTTGTTCTTTTCTAAAACACACACACACACAAACACACAGGCCTACATATAGCATACACATCGTGTTTACATCTCCCACTCACCTACATCAGTTATGTATTATTTATTTGAATATATGTCATTTTGATAGTAATGTTTGATTTTATTTGTAAATCACATTAAGACATTTATATAAAAGAGTAACTTAAGCAAACTTACTCTTTCTCATTTGTATCCTGCACAGTCGGCATATATATCCTAAGTTCAGTTGTGTAACTGGCTAGTCAAAAAAACCCTATAAAAATGTTGTCATGAATATTTAATACATGTCAATCAATTTTATAGAAGAAACCATACCATATATTTATATTCCTTCCCTATTGAAACTTGAACACTTGGTAAAATCCATTATTTTCAGTTGTTTTGATTTGTAACAGCCATGTGCTTGGTAAAATCCAGCCATTTCATTAGTCATCCGGTAACGCATTTTTTCAGCACGCTCATGATGCGTGAATTTATATTTTAACAGAAATGAATTTATGTAGTTTTAATAGACATATATTTACAATACAATACTCATAAATGAATTATTAATCAGTTTTCTATTTTATTTCTTTAATTAAGATATAATGATAATACTGAACAATTGCATGTAAATCTGTCTATGTGCCTCTCTCTCTCTCTTTCCCCCACTCTCTCTCTCTCTCTCTCTCTCTCTCTCTCTCTCTCATTTATATTTAATTTGAGCATATTTAGCCGTTTTCCTTTACATCACGTGATAATATTGTCTCATATGTTATGTATTGTTTGTAATGCTAATGCTTCCTACATGTGTAGGACTTATGCATGTTTGTAAATAAAATCGGTAATCGGTAATCGGGTCATTCGGTTACTACTACTACTACAACTACTACTTCCACTACTGCTGCTGCTCCTATTACGCATACCACTACTACTACTATATCTACTATTACTACTGCTACTACTGCTGCTACTACTACTACAACTACTGCTACTGCTACTACGCATACCACTACTACTACTACTACTACTACTAGAACTGCTGCTTCTACGCATACTACTACTACTACTACTACTACTGCTACTACTACTACTACTACTACTGCTACTACTACTACTACTACTACTACTACTACTGCTACTGCTACTACGCATACCACTACTACTACTACTACTACTAGAACTGCTGCTGCTGCTGCTTCTACGCATACTACTACTACTACTACTTCTACTACTACTACTACTACTACTGCTACTACTACAACTACCACTACTACTACTACGCATACCAATACTACTACTACTACTAGAACTGCTGCTTCTGCTGCTTCTACGCAAACTACTACTACTACTACTGCACGATACAACTACTACTACTACTACTAGAACTGCTGCAACTGCTGCTGCTTCTACGCATACTACTACTACTACTTCTTCTACCACCACTGCTACTACTGCTGCTGCTGTTTCTTCGCATACCAATACTACTACTACTTCTACTACTACTGCGGCTGCTTCTACGCATATATCTACTTCAACTACTACTACTACTACTACTACAACTACTACTAAAACTACTTCTACTACTGCTGCTGCTGCTACTCCGCATAACGCTACTACTACTACTGCTGCTGCTGCTGCTACTCCGCATACTACTACTACTACTGCGGCTGCTTCTACGCATACTACTATAATAATAATAAAACTACTAGAACTCCTGCTACTGCTGCTACTACGCATACCACTACTACTACTAACACTACTGCTACTACCAGTACTACTATTACTGCAACTGCTACTACTGCTGCTGCTACTTCGCATACCATTTCTTCTACTACTAATACAATTACTACTACAAGTAGTACTTCTCTTTTCTCCTCCTCCTCATACAATGCCTACGCTGCTACTACACCTACCACTTCTACTGCTTATACTACTACTACAATTGCAGCTACTGCTGCTGCTACTACGCAAACCACTATTACTACTGCTGCTGCTGCTTCGCATATGCATACACTACTACTATAACTACTACTACTACTACTGAAGCTGCTGCTTCTACGCATACCCTACTACTACTACTACAACTAGTACTTCTACTTCTGCTGCTGCTGCTGCTACTACGCCTACCAATACTACTCCTACTGCTGCAACTACTGTGGCTACTGCGAATACTTTTACTACTACTACTACTACTGCTGCTGCTTTTACTACTAACACCATTACTACTACTACTACTACTACTATAAGTCACACTCTGCTCTACACACTACTTCTACTACTACTACTGCTGCTGTTTCTGCTGCTGCTACTACTCATACCAACACCTCTTCTACTATTACTACTACTGCTGCTCCTGCTATTATGCATATAACTACATCTACTACTACTACTATTACTGCTACTAATGCTGCTGCTGCTACTACGCATACAACCACTTCTTCTACTACCAATACTACTACTGTTTTTGTTGTTGTAGTCGTAGTAGTAATAGAAGTAGTAGTAGTAAGAATAGTTGTAGAAGAAGTAGTAGTAGTAGTTGTTGTTTTTATTGTAGTTGTAGTATTTATTGTAGTAGTAGTAGTAGTAGTAGTAAGGAAAAGGTTACATGCCTCGGCGGAGAGCTTTTAACAAAGAATTTAAACGCCTGGCGGCTATCGATATTTATTAGCCCGACCCAATTTTTTTTAAATTTTTTTTAATATTAAATATATATACTGACCCCTTATTAGAGAAGTGTAACATATAGCTATACTAACCGAACGCGGCGATGGTTAAACACCACGAGACAGCACAAGAGTTGAGAGATGAGTTTGAGAGAGTCACTGGAGAGTGGCCTCCGTATCCGAGGTCAAGGGTCGCTATGCAAGAGCTACGTGAGAAGCGTGATGACATCATCCGAGTCCGCCAGGGTCCAGCAGGTGTGATTCTTGATGAATCCATTCCGGACGGCCTGCCTGAGCCTATTGCTCTTAGCCGTCCTACACCGGTGAGGCCACCCATGGAAGTTAAGAGAAGAATACTCGAGGCTATCCTGGAAGAGTTCAATCCACTCCCTAAGAAGCTGAGAACTACCGCGGGCTATCAGGAAGAGATCCTGGATCTATTCAGTGGCGTTGCAGAGCACCAAAAAGAGGGAAAATGCCTGACATTCCGTCAAACCCCTTTGGTTATCGGTAACTTTCTCCGAGGATGGCAGATGTATGTGTCCAAAGAACACGCAGACCCCAGGGCTGTCCTTGAGGAAGTGGAACCTAGCATCCATAGAAGAGATTAAGGCTCTGAAGTAAAGGTGTAAAGTTCCAGCTGACTCTAAAGGTCCGGCTTATGAAGGACAACCCAGACGGCAGTGAATAGTACACGGACCCCGTGCTGTGTCACAATCAAGAGGCTATTCTGCAGAAGAGTGAAATCAAGGGTTCCCTCAATCAAGCTTTCCTAAGGATTCAAGAAACGCTCGAGAAGTCCACCCAAAGAGGGTCTGGATGGGTTATAGATCAGGTACAGACCCTTTGGCTAGACATTGCCAGATATCAACCATTGAGAGGAGGGTCGTATATCCCACTACCGGCAACGGTAAGGTCTAAGAAATCCGTTGTCAATGTGTAAAACAGGGATGACCATTGTCTCCGTTGAGCACTGCGTTCTGCCTTGTTTCCAGCTAGAGATCATATGGATAGGCCTGCCAAATACCACATCCAGGACGGCCTAGATTTTACAGGAATCGATGCTCCTACACCAATCTCACAGGTTCAGAAAGAGGAGAAGCTGAAAAACCTGGCAGTAAACGTCTTTGGATGGGAAAAGGGAGATATTGTACACCACCTCAGCAAATAGCCACAGGAGATACCAAGAATCAACCTGCTGGCAAATTCCATTATACCTGGATCAAGGACCTGAATCGCCTCCTACATGATCAGACTAGGCACATTGGACGTAAATATTTCTGCTAGCGTTGTCTACGTGGCTATTCTAGGGAAGACTTATTAAAGGCTCACAAGCCAGAGTGCAAGGGAATCAGTCAAAGAGCCATCAGAGTGGAGATGCCTGAAGAGGGTAAAAATAAGCTAACCTTCCAGAGCCATCACAAGCAGCTCCAGGCCCCTTATATCATCTACGTTGACTTTGAGGCGCTCACCATCAGGGTTGAGGGCCCAGAGCTCGACCCCACAAAGAGCAACACTCAAAAAACGCAACAACACGAGGCTTAAAGTTACTGCTACATCGTAGTGCGGTATGATGGCCATACAGAGCAGCCGGTTGAATACCGGGGTCCCAGTGCGGGACCTAAAGGCCCTTCAGGAAAAGGAGCGCTGGCTTACCCAAAGGGCATGAGGATGACACAGGAGGACTGGCAAGCCTACAATGCTGCTACTACCTGCCATGTATGTGAAAAGCCACTTGAGGGAGACTCTGTCCGTGACCACTGTCACATCACTGTCACATTACAGAGCAATATAGAGGAGCAGCCCATAATGCCTGTAACCTAAAGCTGTGATTTAACTCAAAGACAACCACTATACCAGTGATTTTCCACAACCTGCGAGGTTACGACTCCCACCTGCTTATGCAGGCCATCTCAAAGGTCGAATGCCAGGTAAGCTGCATCCCTAGCAACAAAGAGAAATACATCTCATTCAGCCTTGGCAAGTTGCGCTTCATCGACAGCGGTCAGTTCCTGTTGGCATCCCTCGACAGGCTGGTAGCTGCCAACAAGCCAGAGGCTTTGCTAGCTACTGTCCGCTATGAGCCAGACCACGAGCTCTTGATTCGCAAGGGTGTGTACCCATACGAGTACATGGACAGCCCCTGTCGTCATGATAAACAAGAAAAGATTAAAACAAAATGTTTTAATGGACGGCTTATAATAAGCATACTGTCCCCCTCTATTTATCTTTTCTGCTGTTTTGACCTTATAACCAAACCTGTCTACGCACAGGACCTTTATATTAGATATAAAAATAAATAAATAATAATTATAATGAACTCTCTTAATATTAATATTATTTATATAGAGAAAGACTGTTATTACTTTATAATTTTCCCTGCACGAGTCCCGAGTCTCTCTAGGCTTAACAAATATGACTCCCAATTAAGTAACATTTTCCAAATATTTTATACCATCTTTTGGATGCATTGAAATTTAAAAGTTGAATCCTGACAGCGAAAACATTACATCTAAGATGAAAAGTGCATGAGTAAAATAATAATTGGAGAGGTTATTATTTTTTTTCTAAAACTAGAAATTAAGATTTTTAAAAAATGGACCTCTCCATATATTATATTTACATACAGAGGTCGTTTTTTCATAAATATTTTTTATGTTTAAATCAAAAGGAAGGAAATACAAATAAAGAAAAGAAAATTAAAGGATGTATATAATTACTATTTAGAACAAACTATACAAATTTAACTCAAGAAATTACAAAAAATAAGAACTTAGAAAAAAAAAAGGTCACAGCTGGAATCGAACTCATAACCACTTGAAGGGAAAAGAAGAATTACCGAACGACGCTCTTACCAACTGGGCTATTTCCGGAAGTGCAGAAGATGTGTGTAAATAAGGTTATAAATAATCAACCTGATCAAAACAGCAGGACTAGCCCTACACAGACAATTTTACTGTATTGATATCTATACTATGCGTTCTTTATATTACGGTTACATATTTACAAGATAAAATACGCATTTCTTATTCCACCCATTATGTAATAATTAAACTACTATGTATAATTACAAGCTCAATAATGAGGACATGAAATATGCAATGTCCAGACCGACGAGCGAAGCGATAAGTAGGTCATGACCGATATGTATGTAAACATCATTAAAATACATACATCTACTGACTAACAATCTATTAGATATGATAAATTACACTGGAAACTATTTAAAATAAAGATAAATCACGTATTTGAAAACCCTAAACAATCACATATAAAAATATCGGTCACTGTAAACTATTACTATCACAACTTTACATTCGACTGCAATACCAATTTTGCACATGCCCAAACGGAAGTGTAAACCCATTTTTTTACATACTAATATATATATAGTACTTAATAAAAGTAATGTACATGTAGTAGTAGTAGTAGTTGTTGTTGTACATGTATATACAGTACTGAATACCGTTCAGAAAAACGTGACGGTTCATAAAGATTCACTGTAGATTTTCGCGGCATAAACTCTCTCTCGCAACCTATGTATTTCCCAATCCCTGATTTACAAGATGCTTTAGACAGTGTTGGAACCTCACAATCTAAGATTTTCAGCACAACGGATTTGAAATCTTCCTTCTGGCAAATTCCCCTTGATCCTGAAACACTCATAAAACTACATTTGTACCAGAGTCCCGTATGGAATCACTTCTGGCTCAATGTTTGTTCAAATGAGCATGTCAAAAGTGCTTAGAGGCATTAAAGTAGAGGAACCCTAATGGACTCGGCAAATGTCGGCAAATGTCGACAAAGATCGCCCAACTTCCGATATTCTTCGGCGCCATGATTCGGAATGTGATTCTTTTTCATTAAAACGTTTCATTCATCGTATCTTGTATCATTGTTAATCACATGTAACAATTTTGATTACTATTCGTCTACAATGCAAAAAAATAAAAATAAAAAACGTTCCATATTTAAAATAGAGAAGAAAACACCTAAAAAAAGACACTTAATAGGATAATTATAATGATTATTTCAAAAGTGTGCTCACATTGTACCTGAAAAGAGCTTAGGAAACAGTCAAAACATAATAGTTTGTGTTTTTCTGAGCTTAAAAAATAGGGGGTCAGGTAATGTATACAGTTATTACTTGATATTTTTATGGTTAACCTAAATAAAGTTGTGCATGTTTATGTTTGATATAGTATATTTATAGTA
Source organism: Solen grandis (assembly GCA_021229015.1). NCBI lineage: Eukaryota > Metazoa > Mollusca > Bivalvia > Adapedonta > Solenidae > Solen > Solen grandis. The sequence continues at coordinate 31,988 of JAIFHC010000128.1, read as the reverse complement.
TAGTATATAGTATATATTTTTTGACAGCTTGTTCTGAGAAATATGCATAAAAATACGTTCTTAATATGAAGACTTCCTACATAAATTTATAAATGTACATTTTATCAAGTTTTCTCTTATGTTTCTAATCTGTTTTCCATTTGATATATGCCTCAGGTATATGATAAATCAATTCATGAGAAAAAAATGGGAAATTTGTTGATTTTATAACAGTTTTAATACGTATACACCCACACAATGTGCGAAAGCATATCAATACAGGGTTACACAGACTAAAATCATTATTTGTTAAAATCTGTGGTTAGAAATTTCCTTTATTGCACAAAATGCTTTCTTTAAATGCATAGAATAGAAAAACACAATAGAAACAAGAATTTCAAAATTCATGCATTAGGGTGCCACTACCTTAACTTCAAGTATGCACTGGTTTTCATTGATGACATTCTTTGTCGTAGCCCAGAAACACATTTTCTGCATTTGTCCTCTATTTTCCAGAGATTACGTGACACCAATTTAAAACTCAACCCCCAAAAGTGCCACTTTGCAACAAATTAGGTTGAGTGTTTGGGTCACACACTCTCTGAAAGAAAAAGGCATTGTTGCTAGTTCGAGCAAAATTGATGCTATCCGTATCTACGCCGTACCAAAAACACGAAAACGGGTTCGCGGTTTCTTAGGTTTTTACAATTTTTACAGACGATATGTCAACAATTTCTTTATGATTGCTCACCCTCTTTACCAGCGTTTAAAAGGTATCCCACTGCAAGATGGTCTACAGACTGTCAAATAGTAGATGAAACCCTTAAGGAAAAGCTTACAACAACACCAACCCTTGCTTTCACAAACCTGAATAAGCCCTTCAGAATTGCTGCTGATGCTTCTACTACAGTAATTGGCTACATACTTAGTCAAATTAATGACGATGGATTGGAACAGGTCGTACGTTATGGAGATAAAACCTTAATGTGCACCGAATACAAGGACTGTTTTAGAGAAGGTTTAGCTCTTGTCGAAGCAGTCAAACAGTTTCGCCTATACATTGCAAATCAGCATTTTTAAGTTTTTACTGACCACATTTCTCTTAAATGGTTAAAATACATTACGCTAGAAACAGGTCGCCTAGTCCGCTGGTCATATAATTGCAGGGCTACAATTTCTGTTAGCACTGTCGAAAGGGGGCAAAATCATGTTAACAATTGCCGAAAGTCGATTTTTGTCTTCATTGTATTGAGATGTACCAAAAAAATAAATAAACCAGTGAGTCTCTGCGACTTATCGATTGGTCGATGGAAATTTGGCAAAGTTGAAAAAGGGCCATAATATTCTCCAAAAGAAATCTTGGGAGATTGACCAATTTTGAACTAGGCTTTCATTTTATTCGGATTAACAAGCGTAACAAATTTATAAATTTTGTCAACCGTTTTAAACTTATTGATAAAACAACGGACCGACCGACCTATAAATCCCTCCTACTTTTGTAGGGACATAACAATTTCTTAAGTAAAGAGGATACAAGATTGCCCTGAAGACGGTCACATAGGTCCCGCGTGAGCAACTCAGAAATATTTTGGGACTACATAGTTCATATGATTTTTACAGGGTTTTTTTTCGTACTCTAACAGTTTGGACCTTTGGTTGGGTGTCAACAAAGGGATGACCCATAACGAGTTAGTCATGCTTAGTCAAGACATCTGAAGTGCCTAACGTATTAACTATTTTAGAAATAGTATATCAAACATTTTCTTCCATCATATACCTGGCACCAATGCTTTCCTTTGTTGCTGCGATAATATACCTGCTCGGAAGGACTACCTGACCCTTTTTAATGTGAAAAACTGTATATCAATTCAGTAATTGTCTCTTTGAGATATGTGCAAAACAACCCGGGGTTTAATGTAAGCCCTGATTTCTTCAAGACTTTTTATCATACCTTAGAAGACAGTCACTGTATATAAGTGTATTGGACTCAGAATAAATAGGTCACTTTTAATTGGTTTGGACTGAAATTTTACCGAACACGATCGTTAGTGGCATAATTATTTAACAGACATGGTATATAGTGGGCATCTAGAAAGTGTCTTAAACTGATCCTGCAATCATAAAATACTTTGGTTACACATATTTACTGATCAGCTAGTATTTACTTCTAACCATGTACCGTAAGTATCATATCCCGTTGTCACACATGATACGATTTTGACCATTTATGAGTAATAGAATAAACTGACAACAAGTTGTTGAGGTTTAATATTTGAAATAAAGTGAGCATATTCTGTTAGACACGCGTTTTTTGAAAAAATAACAAGATCAAAATATGTTGTTTCTATTTAAAAGCATATCAGATTACATATAATAAGCTTCAAGTGATGACATGAAGCATTACTGAACAAGGAATGTCATTTAACTTTCACCAAGGAAAATTCATTTACTGTAGTTATCTTATGTTTCATTCCTGGCCATTCTGTGAAACTAAAGTCGGCATTTCTTTCTCTCATGAATATCCTAAACCCGAGGTCATACATCTGACGTAGGAATGACAACTGCTTGGCCGGATGTACGTCACGCCAATAAGATGTCCACGTGGGAAATCTCTTCAGGAAGTGGATTTCCATGGAGATTTGTCTGACGCCATTCAAAGCCCCGGATGAGACCATCTCAGGACCTGATGTCCATTCGTCTCCCTCAATATCCATTTTAAGGATGTCGATGGGAACCTGTGCAATGGATTAATACAGGTGTTTTACCATGGACAACTTAAAACAACACATAGGCAAACTGTTTAAGTTATCCCCCGCCCAAACATCTCGCGCTGCTGACATAATCAAAGTTCCTATGATTCTTAGTTCTGAAATACATGTACATTTGTTTTGTGTATATGTATACTTTTTAATATAATATCAAATCAAAAGCGAAGTTAAACCATCCGGTTCGAGGTGGGGATTCATAGGGGGTCGAATCCCTTCTTAAGTTTGTACAATGTATCCGTATCGTCACGGGCTGCCTGACTGTCTTTAGCAAGTGTGGTCAAATAAAAAGTATTTTTTAGGAGTCATGTTGCTCAATAGGGGCTTTCATGTTCATTATAGTGCTAAATCTGACATGACTCACATTGTCGTGACCAAGTTCCTTGCGGATGGTGGAGAGGGTTTTTATCTGCCACCCTCGTGAGTCTATTTCGTCCCTCGGTCCGATGCCCCAATTATAGAACTGGATATTCTTAGTGTACTGGAAACTGCTTTTGTTCATACTGAAATTGTTAAAAGGTAAATACTTGTGTACTCGTAAATATACATTTAGCTGCGAAAGAAAATATGTGCTCGTGTTTTGGTTGATTTGAATATGTTACTTCTATTTGTGAGCAGCAAATAATCAGATGTGTATACCAAGAAAAAAAAAAGAAAACTCAAATACATTTAAATTAACGAAAATCCAAGTACATACAATCTTTTGCAAATTAGTAAATGTATAAAGCAATTAACTGAATCAAATATCCATCTTCCATAAGTCATGATTAATTGAAATAGTTTAAAAAAAGGTTAAAAATAAATTCAATATTATTTGTTTTCTTTCTGACTTACCGTGTGGAAAAATATGAAATGTTCTTTTTAGTTTCATATTGGTACACATTATGATTATGGAATGTCATTTCACGGAATTTAAAAACAATTCTTTAAAAAAGTGGAAAAATGCTGTAAGATAAATGAACATTGTGACATCATGGTAATTCTGAGTAGAGTCCCTCCCTTAAGAGCTGTACACGAGGGACATCCATGATTAGCCTAGTCAGCTTCTCCCAATACACGCTGGATATCATTCAGCGTCATTCAATGTATTTGTACGAAAATGGTTAGTGATATGTTTAATAAACAGAATGTTCAAACTTTGAACCCACTGATATAGCACATATTTCAGCAAGTGGAGGGTAAAATATGAGGAGAGAAAACAGCATTTGACGTTAGATTACGTCATATAAGAATACACTGTGATTACCTCGGATCAAATGAAAACACGTCACAACCAAACAGCTCAGCAGCACCTTCGTCGAAGTCAAATTGGAAGTTTATTCTGGAGCAAAAACGTGGTCATTTTCAGTCTGATAATTCGTTAATCTACTTATATATTTTAAAGTCTGCCTTATTCTAGAATCCATTTGGTCCAAGTCATTAAAACATAAACGTATATACTGATATAATGCATATAATGTCATACTCATTCCAAACATGGACTTGATACATTACGGAATCCTGCTCTTATACCAGGATCATTTTATCGCCTTTGGACAGGATACACTTCTAGTAAGGTCCATAAGTCTCATATCAAAGCAGAGCCCGATGTGCGATATCTGTATGTTATACTAAATAACGATGTATAAAGCGCCGAGGTCAAAGGTTTGTAGCAGTCTTGTGATAAACATATATAGGTGGATGTACTTGGAATATATTGAATGATATTGGACCCGCTAAAAGCTACAATCTTATTTGTGTGAGGAAGCCTTCCAGCTGGCTTGCGGTAGGTCGGTGGTTCTACCCGGGTACCTCTGTGTACTCGGGGTCTTCCTCCACCTGTAATTAGGTGGACGTCGCTATATGATTGAAATACTATCCCAGCGACGGTAAACCCCAATACAACAACAACAACAACAACAATCTTATTTGACTGTAATAGATACTAGAGTGATGGAGTTGAAACATATACACGTAGAAGTAGCTTAATAATTATTTTGAACCACCGAAGTATCGCTGATCAGTTAGTAAGCTATCGCATACACCTGGTTGGATTTTTTTTTCAGAACAAAGTGCACCCATTGTAATGAATCAGGAAAAATACCAAAAGGAAAAATACCAAAAGGCTGTGTATATCTAGAAACACAGCGCAAAAAATAACATGTTAGAATTTATCCGTCAACTGGGTGTAAATACTCAATTAAAACATACCAAGAGAAATTGGTTGATAAAAAAAACAAAAGAAACAAAAAAGAGTGCACAATTAAGATAACGAGAGAGAACTACCCGAATGAGTATACCACACAGGGTTGCCGGGGTCTGTAATTGTCATCTGCACAGATTTCTTTCCCGCCATTTTTCAAACTTCCTACCCTGACGACATTCTTGCACAATGTTTGAAGCCTGTTGATGTACCTACAATAGAGAAATAGGTCAATGGTGTCCAGCGACTCAAAATAAAAAAAATATTGCCTATTTTCTGAGCAAACATGTCAATAAATCAACAAGTTAAAGCAATAAGGCAATAGTGGCCAAAGGTTGGTCGAGTATCATCTGCCTTAATTACTCGGTATACAGCACTTAGGACATTTCTTAGTTTACACCTATAAAAACAGCTAGACTTAAATTTTGATGTAAACCAATTATGAATTAACCCATATTTTAACATATTTGTTTGAGATATCAATGATAATGAATTATTTCTTGCAGTTCAAAACGATGAATTTAAAGATGTTTTACCAGATTTGATAGCAGACGAAAGCCGCCCCTTCCAGCTTAATCTTTGAAGTATCCTCTTTGTTCTAGAACTTTTTGTTCGTTCAAGGCCATGAGATGTTCGGGCACAACAGACATTTGAACTATATTCTGTCAAGGTTTCAGAGAAGGTGAATTTTGTTTTCTCCCAATTTGCCCTTAATATGTCAATAGTAATGAAACATTTTATTTTAGTAGTTATTATATACGGTTTAAGAAGAAATATTTTGTCATATTCGAAATGTCTGACCACACCGTTCAGACTATCTTAAACTCTTGTATAAAGCATGTAATCAAACACCATCCTTGCGGAATTTCATCTTTAATGGATAGAAATAATCTTTACACATTTGTCGCAAAAAGGCAGGGTTTAGGAGGTGTTGTTATTATTACAATCGATATTAGGGAAAATTGATTTTTAACAGGTCTATATATGTCAGGTGAAATAGTCAGACCAGCCGCATTGGAATTTAGTTTAGTGAGTAGTCAGACGTTTGTACCAATTGGAAAAAAAATCTGAACGATAATTATTTTAAATGAGACCTTCTGTAAGATTACCTCGGTTATGTCATTCAAATTATGCATGTTTTGAGACTTTGTTGGGTTTCTGTTTTAATGCCCTCTGTGTGTGTGTGTGTGTGTGTGTGTGACATTTTCTCATTATAAATCTGAAACTTACTCCCAGTATACTTTCATCAGTGCCAGGTCGTCTAGTCCCCGGAGCTTTTCGTCTGCCGGAAGGACAACGTCACGGTCCACCGTTGGCATATTTGCCTGCTGTTGATATATACGCAGAAGTTATTTTCACTTTTAATGAAGAATAATTTTATTGTTACATTGTAATTTCTATATTCTTAAATCAGTACTCAACAGACATAAAATACCTCGATGACCTTAACATCTCAAAGTGATCTTGGCTTGATGTATTTGAAACCTTCATTCTACAATTGTGTTTGTTTTACAAAGCAATTGAAAAAGACATATACTGGAACTTATCTAGAATCAAATCTTTTACAGTTGTCATTTGTACGGAGTTAAAACATTTATCTTAAGTTAATGCTGACAAATGGATAAAACTGGAGGCAAAAGGACGGAAATATGGCGGCCAGAGACCACCCAGTAGGCAATGTTAAACAAGATTACACGGACAATATAACCACTATCTAAACAGCCCTGCTGAAACTTGCAATGTTAATGGGGATAATCTACTCCTTCTATATACAACATAAGGGGAATCTGGTGTTTGTTATCATTAGTATTTCATTTTGTGCTTTCATCTTCACTCCAACCACAAATAATTTACCTAACATATAAAGATTTAATCATCTTTCAATACACTGATATGTAAACGGTGATTTTATTTGAAAGGAATAAGAGTCATTTAAATATTTTCATAACTGGAGAGTAGACTATTTGAGACAAGTTTCATTATTTTAATTCTAATGGGCTATTGAGACCATAAGTGTACATCATACAATGAAGTTCAACTAGCAATATATTTAAAAAAACTTTCGAAATTACCTGTTACATGTTCAACAAGAGAACGAGTGTAAAGGATCCTCCTTCAATAAGTTAAAACAGTGCAATTAGGAATCATTATACAATATCTCATTCTTTTAATAAACCAAGAGTTAAATGCTAATACCACATCTACAAGTATTTACTTAATACGTTTTCATAATGTCAAAATAAATTTAACACTCAGAAACAAAATGACATCATCTATCTCAGTCATACTAAGCTAACTCCCGTAAAGGATTTGCAAACATTGATAAATTAGATTCTTTATGGTAAGACTTAATCCCAAGACTTGCTATATTAACATATACAAGCACGGGTTGAATTCTGAAGTCAATCATACCAATTGTGTATGAGTTTATAGATTAATTTGTCTTACCAATTTTACAAATAGTTCATTATTTCTTATATGACCTCATAAAACCAGGGACCGTAACACAATTGAAATGAAAGTCTATATCTATTAAAACAATATTTAAAGGCAATCGCAACATTTCATTTTTTTTTTTCATGATTTTTAATATATTACCTGATCTACTTAACATAATAAAAACAGGGGGTCACTGGCTTTGGAAGAAATATGAGCCTTTCTATAAGTGTACCATGTATTGCAGCTGTTTACCTATGAAAATTTAGTCTTTGTTTTTTGGTGTGTTTTTTTTTTTTTTTTTTTTTTTTGTTGTTGTTGTTGTTTTTTTCAATTTAATTCCAATTATTAGTAAATGTTGATAGTCCTATAGCGAGATCTTTGTTTTCAATAAATACGATTTTGATATACCTCTATTAGTTCAGAGCAAATCTGTGACGATGCGTCGTCACAGGTATATATACAATCTCTGACAACTGCGTCAGGAAGTCGACTCTTTGGCTCAGTGGTTAGAGCATTGGATTGGCGGGCCGGATTCGATCCTGGACCGGGTTGAGTTTGTCACCATGCTTATTTTTGCATTTCATCTTTGTTGGTTGGACATTTATTAAGGAAAGAAATAACTTTGGCATAAACATTTTTTTGTATATTTATATGCATGTATATGCCTGTAGAATTACTACCGAAAAACACAAGAATAACACCTATGTACAGAATCCGGTCAGTGCCACTTTGAATGTCGTGTGTCGTTGTATAAAAAAGACGCACGATAATTTAAACGATGCACGACAATTGAAAACGACACACGATATTATGAAACAACACACGGCATTGCGACATGACACTAGACATTATAGAGCGTAAATGTCGCGTTGACTTAATGTCCTTTTTCACAAAATATCGCAATAAATGTCGAATGTCGTTTCAAAATGTCGTGCGTCGCGTCGCATTGTCGTGTGTCTTTTCATATTATCGTGCTAATATCGTTCGTCGCTCGTGGAAGGGTCGACGGACGACAGTTATAACCGCCACACGAGATTGCGACACGACAAGTTACATTAACGGTGAACGTGTAATATTAACTCGCACTTGATCATAGAAAAAGCCGCAATTGTCTTTCAAAAAGTTATACTAGAGTGACAAGACAATTTTTTTAAAGTTCGACATAAGTCATTCTGCGAAAAACGTTTAATATGCAATGTTTTCTTACAATATCGTAGATATTACACTATTATATTCCTACATTTGATGATATAGTGATTGTGATATTTACGCTGGACACAATAAAATACTTTAGCTGTAACAGATAACTCAATGATCTGCTGGTCCTTCATTGTCTGAGCAAACCATTCTGAATAATGTTGTCATGTTTGGTATTAGCTACACTAAAGCACATTTTTTATTTCGCCATTGTGTGTCCCTCAACTGTGAGCTGTCCAATAGCTTGGTCAGTATACGCCCTGTAAGCGAGAAGTGTGAGGTTCAAGTACCGGTCAAGCTGCACATTTGTTTCAGCCGCTCTCATGTACCACCAAATGTATGACCGTTACAATTAAGATTTCCAGTATATTTCAGCCTTGGGATTTTATGAAATACAAATGTCATTGAGCAGTATAGTATATCTTTGTTAACAATGAGATATTGTGTGTACACACATGTATTAATGCATTTATTTGTGATATAAAGGCATGTGTGGGCACTTTGGTTTAGCTTGAGAAAAAGTTTGTCTTTCATACACATGAAACAAAATGCGAACTAAATTCAGTGAATTCTTTGCACAGACACTTATATGACAACTTTAATAGCGTCTTTCCTTTATTAAACAATGATAAATATCTCGTCCTACATATATTTCGAGTTGCCCACGTACTCGAAGCATAAAAAACAATTTGGTAATACTCCTAATCTATGAAGTTCCCAGTATACACCGGTCAGTTAGAGTTATCGTTCGTGAAAAGAAAATGTACATAAAATTGTATCAAACTTAGAAAGAAAGTAATCTTCTACTCTGAATAAATAAATAAAAAAAATTAATGTAATATCTGAAATTAGGTTACTTGCACCTAATATATCACGTTGCAGTTTTTGTCAAACTCTTTCCAAAATATTGAAACTCTATAAACATTACATGCGCAGTTGATATAATGCGGAAATACATTGTACAAGTGTCCCTTAAATATATTTAGAAAAAGGTAAGCTTTTTACAACGTAAGCTCGGTTATAACGTTCATTTCATCACGGTCCCTTGCGTAACATTATAACCGTTATAACATTGATATGTAGCAAGGCGGTTACGGTGCAAACATTTCTAATTAACTCGATTGTTAAAACAGTGAAATCGAAGAGGAGAGGAAATTGACGTTGTAAGTAAGTCTGTAAACCGACCATGTACCTAACTACAATAACCAAACCATTTTTTTTATCTTTCTCAGACTGATTGAATGAGTAATGGATGTATGAAAAAGTTCTAAAATGTCCAGTAATTAAGCATATTTTTTCTATGGTCTATAGAGGTGATTATGGAATACACCGATAATTTGTTTTTTTCAAAATTCGCGTCCATGACAGTTTCATGTTAATTTCACGTCGTCCAATCAGATCGCTCGATTTAAAATCGCCCGAAATAAAACGGAAGTTGATAGTGGAGCAGAATCATAAAAATGAACAAACAGTTGATATTTCGAGTTATTTCTTTGTTAAGGTTGCTTTTGGAAGTGATGCGTTTTACCATGTGTTAATTGAATATCAGGATATAGCATATTTTATCCTACGTTACGAACTTCATTATCAAGTGATAGATTCCGTCACCACGTGTAATATACAATTTGGCGGCTCTAGTGCCAATAGTACAGATAGCTGCATGATAGGCGCTCAGTATAAATAAAAGTTGGTTAATTGTCAAAAAAAAGTAAATAAATAAACGTGACAGGGTGTGGTATTACGCCACATGTCTATGGCCGGATATTACTGTTTGACGTCACATCATCTGATTCAAGAAGACACAATCTTTAAATGACTATGATATTGTCGATGAGACGTAAATCCCTACATATTTAGAACCATTCTCCTGTAATACCCTGCAATTCAAAATGACACATTTGAAACACTTCAATACTTTAATAAATACATGAGGTTTAACATATAGCTCTTTGTAGGGATAAATCAGGTGTGTACACGCTTGTTAGGTTCGGATGCAATAAAAGAAATCCCTTCAATTTAAATTGGCAGCAACAAAATGTATGTTGACACACATGAGCGATGTAATCATCTTGCTAGATCAGAGCTTATACCTTCGCCCGCGACCATAACTTTAGACTGACTTCTTTCCACACCTAGAGTACAATGCAAGTCATATGCATGCCTTTTTCTAAATTGCTATATAGACACTGGGGTATAGACACTGGGATTTCTTTTTATCTTGGAAGAGGTTACAAAAGTAGCACATGTTGCCTTTTTGTATGTTTGCTTGTCTTAAACGTACCGAAGTACTTTTACATGAGACAGATAAAATCCCAGTGTGATATCACGAGGACAACTATTAGTACAAATAAGTTTAGTGTTCCTTTATATTACAATGATGGAGAAGGGCTCTGGTCATTAATACACGCGCGGTTGCGAAATAATTGTAGTAATTTAAATGGAGACCTTCACAAAAACCATCTTAAAACTGACCCTTTAGCACTTGTCATACTGTAGAAAATACAAATCACTTCTTCTTTGAATGTCAACGATTTAATAGGCAAAGGAATGTATTACACGACTCTTTAAACTGCTTGTTTTAAAACTGATATTGATTTGAATTATCTGATATTTTACATAACATTGTTCGGAGCTTTTATAGTTTTGTCATCTGCTTTTATTAGCTTATTTTCTTTTTTTTAAACATAAACTAGTAAAGTACCTTGATGTCCATCTTAAATCTGTATTTTAATTTCATGTTTTTATGCTTTTTCGCTATATTTTATATGTATTTGTTTACACTTTTTGGTGCGAATATATGTATGTTTATTGTACAACGCCATTGAATATCATGTATAGAAATAGGCGTTTCATCAAATAAACACGTTTAACGTTTATCATTGATAGGTTTTGATCCCCAAATAATAAAGTTTAAAATATCTGTTATTTTGCTTTCAAAAACTTCAACAAAATGATTAACATCAGTTTCCTCAACAGCAATGTTGCTAAGATCGTTCGAAAACATCAGTTGGTCAATTTCCCGGAAGTTTCTACTGGAAACGGTTTTGCTTTTGATACTTTCTTGTTTTTATTTTGAGGACTATCTTCACTACACAATGATCAGAGATAAATGGACCAGGTTGACAGGAATGGACCTCAACGCCATTTACTATTTCTGTAATGAGTAGATCTAAGCATTGACCAGCTATATGAGTAGAAAAGTCAACATGTTGCTCGAGTCCCGTGGCGAACAGAGAGTTTTTGAAATCAGATACTGCATTGCTGTCTTCATTTAAATGTAGATTGAAGTCGCCCATGATCATTAGATTTGAATATTTTGGCATACTTTTTTCCATGAAATCACAAAAATCAATAACAAACTGACTGTAAGTTGATGTTGACGGAGGCCTATAAATACCAATCACATGTTTTGTGATATTCTTAAAAATCAGTCGCCATATACCATATTCAAAGCTTTTCGTACATTTGCCCGCAATTTTTCTCATATTGATGGATATTCTACATGACATTGCAATTCCGCCTTCTTTCTTGTGTTTTCTGTTCGCGACACTTAATTTATAACCATACTGGTTAAGATCTGAAGTTTCAGGCTGGTGCTGTTTTTCATCGGAGAACCATGTCTCTGTAAGCAATGCAAAATCTATTTTCTCATCTCGTAGGTATTGTCCAACTACAGCACTCTTGTTGACAACAGATCTGCAGTCAAAAGTAATGCAGTGTATTTGTTCGCTCAACTGTTATAATGTGTTGCAGTTTTTGAATAGACAAGGTTTTGAAGCTTTGCCCCTACTACAGGTTTCGATATAAGCTTTGTTCCCCCCCCCCCCCTTTACCATTTGTTCAACATATTTATGGTATTACTTTGGTCTGGCAGGTATAATTCCCTATTGTGTGTAACTCATTCTCCTATAGCCAGTAATTGATCTATTGTATCTGTATTGACAATTATCTACCTGGTCGCTATTGTGACTGTGTTTCACATATGAATGATTTTCTGCCTTGTACATATTTGATACACTATAATGTACAAAACTATCAAAATTTTCATGTAATAAAGTCAAGATTTGTAATATGTTTAGAAAAATGTAAATACTCAGAGATATTCTTTGGATATTCATGTCCGCGCATATAAAATTATAGCCCAATCATCGAGCAAAAATTCCAAAAATATCTAATGCAAAAGAGAGCACAAAAAACACGTCTGCCTCTTGCGGCGACAAATGTGTTTCATCGATAATATAAAATATTATGATAGATAATATAAAAGTTATTGATGCAGTTTATTTATACATAAAGACAACTAAAAGATTCAATTAATAGTTGTTATTGTGATAATGTTATATTACAGGAAAAGTCAGGTTTAGAGTCAAAATCAAAACTACCAATCTCTCTCTCTCTCTCTCTCAGTTAACTGGAGTTTATACGTAGTGTGTTCACAAGGCTTAGTGTTTAAATCAAGATATGCGAGTTGATATATACTACTCAAAGTTTGCTAAGCACCATCCGCTATTTTCCCGTAGCGTTTCATGCTTAGACAAGCGACTTTAAAGGCATGCTACATTAAATTTTACAATAAAACAAATCTTGCTTTTATGCAGAAGTATTGTTTATGTACCAATCTTACTACCAGTTACAAACAATAATCCTTTCGGATCCTCAATACTGGGAATTAATCATAATTAGAAAGTGCGAAATTTTGAAAAAAACACATTAAAATTTAAAGTCAGCGAAATTCAGAACTTTGATCTACAAATATTCCTGTTTTCTAAATGGAATACTTTTAAGGATATTTGTGACGATGTTGGCCTGTTCATGGTCATTTTTTTCTGTATTGATCACAAGATTTAACTTCAATTTATAAAATGCCATTTCTTGCAAAAAACACACTTTTGTGAATTTGCCAACTAATGACAGGAATTGTCTAAATCGTTGTAACTCATTTTTAAGAAATGATGGTCAGCTAACGCTTTCCTTTCAGGTACATAGCATTACATTAAGTATGTGTTTTTTTGTGACTCTATGGGAAAATAGCCGGTGATGCTTAGCAAACTTTGAGTAGTATACTTTTATTATATGTTCTTAAAATGACTTTTATATCACACCTGTTTATCATAATACACGTCATTACTGTTATATTGGAAATTGTATTAAAATAGGGTAATGTCCGTAACCAAGTTTGATAGAACTTGTAGCCCGACCCCATTTCAAATATTTTGAAATAAACTATGTTTAAACTATGAGGAAAATTACCTTACTCTCCTGAGCGTTTAACAATATGAGTTGTTAGTAGGTCCAACGCTATCAACTGAATATTGATGGGTTTTTTTTATTATAGCATCTCTTTTTGTTTTCTTAATTATGTGGTGGGGCTACTTTGATTCTTAGTAATCCTGGGCATTTTCATACTTGGTCCACCTTTGTTTATATGTATACACGTGAACAGTAGGATTTTTTTTAAACATACAGGAGCAAGTCCCTGTGGTTTAACCTAGGCCTTTTTGCTGGTAGTTCAGTGTAGTTGGTCGTATTACACGTACTTCACCATTTTTAAGCTTTCTTTGTATTTCCTCTTTGGTGTTTTTTTTCTTGACTTCCTAAGGCTATATTCCCACGAAAAAAAGTACAAACCAGCCATTGCCAAGAAAAAACTACTCATCATTACTAAAACACTGATCAAAATATAACAAAAATATATCCGTAATAAAGAAAAACTCTATAGTAGATTAATAAAAGCAATATATTATTCAATGCTTAAATTTAGAAATCAAATCCATACGGACAAAACTTTTATACTAACTTCGTTAGATCAGGATAAGTTGTATTTTTTCTTTTGTATATGTATCAAATTCGTAAGTCAACATTCTTTCATGATTTTGAGCAGGTTACTGGGATATAAATAAATAAATAAATAAAAATATATATTTAATAACATAAAAATTCACTCTTTCAACATGTATGATAAGAAAAATGTGTTGTATTTATATTGTGGGAGATGAAACACTTTCTTTCGTCTCTTCTTTATAGTTCACTCAGGGTCTCCGTGGCCGAGAGGGTAAAGTTGCTGACTTTAATACTCACTTCCCTCACCGCGTAGGTTCGAATCCCGGCAGGGTCATTCGGATTTTCATGTGACGAAGCCTTCCAGCTGGCGTGCGGTAGGTCGGTGGTTCGACCCGGATGCCTCCGTGCATTCGGGGTCTTCCTCCACCTGTAATTAGCTGGACGTCGCTATATGTCTGAAAACCAACAACTGTCTTCTGGTATACGCTCGGGAGATAAGGGTAGTTGGCCTAGAGACGGGATAATATGTATATGTCCATTGTCTACGGCGTGATTATATTGTCTCATGAAATAACTTAGAGCGTCGATGCCAATCAAAACAAACACACATTGTAAAAAAAAAAAAAAAAAAAAAAAAAAAAAAAAAAAAAATGTTGAGCAATAACTTCATACTTACGATTTGCTGAATACAAGTCCGATGACGAAGAATTTCATAGACAAGAAACAAAAAAATCATTCCGAAAATAAATATCCACGGTTGTTTTGTCATCTTCGTCTAACTTTATTGTCAGAAAGGTACAGAAAACTGGGTTACATTATAAACCCATGTAAGTTTTCAAACGAGTGACGTGTGACGCGTTCAGTGTCTGGAACGGAGCAATCAATATGAAAAAGTCGTGATGGTCCAGTCCATTTTCAATGTACTGGAAAACCACTTCTGTAAGTACCAGTATTCTCTTGAGAAACTTGACTATTGTAAGGACTACTACACATCTTCTTGTCAACACGCATGGCTACTTAAAAGACATCAATGATTAAGACCTTATCTAAGCACAACACACGTTCTATAACGGTTTAATCATCATCATCATCATCATCATCATCATCACAAAATAATTCTGATGGCAAACTAACCGATTGGGCTTTTGCTGAAGATGATACTTTCACACGGAGCAGTGGATATATAGGTAAGTTGCACTACTTATAAACTTACAGCTAAGACAAAGTAGACCTAAAGGATAGAAGTGAAGAATGTATAAATATTGCTTTTATCTTATGAAATTATGAAAATATTGGAGTTTTCGCTATTAACCGACAGCTTTCAATAATAAATCAATGCGAAAAAATCAAATGATACGCCAAGACTTCATAACTTTACTGTTTTCAGGTTTTAAAACCTGTCTCACGCAAGCGATTCTCAGTCTAAAAACTAATAACATGGTGTCGGAAGGTTGACTAATAATGGCTGCAAAGAAATGATACAACTTTTATACGCATGGCTGGATATGATTATCATGGCATTGATGGTGATGATGATGATGATGATGATGGTGTGGACGATGAGGAATGGGCGGGGAGGGGGAAAGGGCGGGGAGAGGAGGGCGGGGGGAAAGGGAGGGGGGAGGGCGGGAAGAGGGAGGGGGGGGGGGCGGGGAGTGATTATGATAATGATGTTTTGCATTAACAAAACGTTTATAACGGTCGATGCGTTGGTATGGGACGTATCAGTCCACTTTAAGACCCAATTTCGGATCTGACTCCAAAGTGCATTAGACAGACCGCTCTTTGGGGTCGAACTCCATAGTGCGATAGACTACAGAGTGTGTTCCCACAAGCTTCATATTGTTTGCCCCTAAATATAAAATTTCTCTGAAGCATACACTTAGATTAGATAATCTATGTCCATTATTATGACGCACTGATACGTTCAGTTGATATTTTATGTCATATAATTATGTAGGAAGTAAAAATAACAAAACCACTGCTGTCATAGCACTCAATGAAGGACTTGTAGCTTTTATATATCGACTCTTTATTGCAGTTTGTGTTACCAATGTTTCATGTATATAACTTTGATAAAACTACCATTTCATGAAGACGATATAAAAACATCAAAGAAGTACAATGGGACACATCTCTGGGTGCACTACATTGATTTGTCAATATCTGGTGTCATGGGACAGTGGTCAGACACTTTATTCAACACATATACATATGATATGAGTTTAATTTTAAACTTGCATATAAGTTACCATGCTGTAATAAGAAGGGGTAAAATGTGGGGGAACTTTCGGGTTAAGTCCTGGTGGCAACACTTGGCATAAAAACACCAGAAAACTGTTGGTTATAGACCACTTCCGTGAGGCGGGACGGTATAAACCATCTTTTAAAACATTCCATTGTTATTCAGAAACTTGATATTCAAAAAGACATGTTTATAAATAGACTGCTTGCAATATCCTAAGTATTAAGTTCAGGGATGCGTACAGGGATATTTGTGGTTAACAACTTAATGTTTGTAAGATAACGAAGATGTCTTACACGGCAATCAAAACGTTGGTAAAACGTTTAAACAATCACATATTAGTTCTGCCAACAATTCCGAAACAAACGGTGCATGTTTATAGTGGTTGCAGCCATAGCAGGGGAAAACATACGTATAGACATTTCAGAATGATGGAGAATGTCTTCGATGACAAATTGAAAATGAGCATAAATAATTATTGCAGATTTATTCCTGTAGAATGGTGTGATTTAACATATCACCGGCTGTTATAGGTGAATGTTAGTTTTCTTTATGTTAGCATTATATTCGGGGCTTATTTCTCTACTATATCACTGATTTATTTAGAGACATTCAAAATCCTGCAATCAGATATATACTTATTTCTCTACTATATCACTGATTTATTTATAGACATTCAAAATCCTGCAATCAGATATATACTTATTTCTCTACTATATCACTGATTTATTTATAGACATTCAAAATCCTGCAATCAGATATATACATTTTGATGGAAAAAATATGTGAGTGATGCATCATTGATTCAGCATAATAACCCGTGTTAGCACACCATCGTTGCCATGGCAGTTATGGTTGATGTGAAATAAGTTTTTATCACCATATGATCTTGTATGCATCCCTGAACCTATATACATTTAAGTATTATAAACTCACACTCAGATCTCTGGATTTTTATCTATAACTATAAAATTATAACTTTGAATCTTTAGATTGTTGCGTAAGATTTAGATTTTTTTTTTATATAATTTTTATGTTAGATTTAATATGTCATTAATTCTGCATTAAAATGATAAACAGTGTACCATATGTTCCGTTTAAAGTGTAAGATATATACATTTATCTAATGTGCGATTGCATCAAGATTTTATGTTCAGATCCTTGTTCATGTTTGGATTGCTGTGTAAACACATCTTCGTTGCCATGCCAATGCATAGTTCCATGACCCACGACTCACCTATAATCATATCTTAGCAACAGATCACAGTTAGGTTTTTGTCCCAAAAACACGATGTTAACAAAGGAGGATATGTCATTGCTTATGGACAAACCTATTTTTTATTTAAAAAAGTTAGGGTCTGGGAACTATCCATTGTGGAAAATATTCAGTTGTAATCCACAAATGTCCTTGTGCGCATCTCTGAACTTACTTAGTTAAAACAGTGCAAGCTCAATATATACATACAGTACGTGTCTTCTTGAATGTCACGTATTAGAGATACAATTGATTGTTCCACCGGTTCCACTTTTAAATGATGGTTTGAATCACATCACCCCACGGATGTGCTTTATCCCATCGGTCCTACGCACATATTTTTGCAATAGCTTTTTTTAGGTTTTTATCCAAAATCTTTGTCCCATGGATGTTACTCTGGATTCAGTCCCATGAGAACACTTGGATTTGGACCCAGAATTGTTTTAGGATGGAGCCCCAGGAGGACTGCTTCCTTAGGATTACTCTGGGATTAAGCTCCAGGATTTCTCTATGATATGGACCCAGAACTTCTCTAGGGTTGAGCCCCAGGAGGACTTTGGACCCAGAATTTCTCTAGGATTGAGCCCCAGGAGGACTGCTTCCTTAGAATTATTCTAGGATTAAGTTCCAGGATTTCTCTATGATTTGGACCCAGAATTTCTCTAGGATTGAAACCCAGGATTGTCCCCTACGTTCTTATGATTCAGCCCCATGATTTGTTCTAGGATAAGTCGCAGGATTTGCCCCAGGATTTTGCCCCCCCCCCCCATTCCCCTTCACAGGGATTCTCTAGGATGAACCCCCAGGATTGATCTAGGAGTAGTCCCAATATTTGCACCAAGATTAGTCCCAGGATTGCTCTAGGATTTAGCCTCATGATTTCTCTTGGATTTAGCCCAAGGATTGTTCTAGAATTAGCCCAAGGATTTGCACCATGTTACCAGGATGGCATTATGGCGATTGCTCTTTTCAAATTATTATTATTGTTATTATTATTATTTTCATTTTGACAGTAGTTTCACCTGTTACTTATAAAACACATTATAAATTACAAATTGTTTTAAATTACATGTATTCTGAAAATATAATGTTGATATGTTTTAAGAGTGAAATCTAACCTAATTTTTTTATGCCTTGATTTTTTTCAACTAGCAAACAGTGATATTTACCATAATCTTAATCTCTAAAACAAACATGGTGATCCCCTTTCTTTAGTTACTGTTAATATATTTTTGCCAAATTTTTGAAAACCCTGTCTGTTTATAGGGATCATATTATTTTGTAGTGATCATAATTCGTCTGTTATAGTGATCATATTCTGTTGTAGTGATCATATTCTGTTATAGTGATCATATTTTGTTGAAGTGATCATATTATGTTGTAGTGATCATATTTTGTTGTAGTGATCATATTATGTTGTAGTGATCATATTCTGTTGTAGTGATCATATTATGTTGTAGTGATCATATTATGTTGTAGTGATCATATTTGTTGTAGTGATCAAATTCTGTTGTAGTGATCATGACTATATTCTGTTGTAGTTCACAAATTTTGAAATAGTTTGAAATCATGACACTTAAAATTAATTTTTTGAAGAGATCATATTTGTTGTAGTGAACATTTCTTTAGAATTCTTCATTTCGTAAAGAATGTAAAACTGCATCATCAATTTGTTAGAAAATAGGTGTTTTGGCACTTCAATTTTGTTTTTAATCATATTTCAATAACATTTATAACAACCAACTTTTGTGTACTTTTAGTTTCTCTCCGATATCAATTGCAAAGTTTTGTTCAATCGTTTTTACTTACGAAAATTCATATATATGAACACAAAGTTTTCACACATAGGCCTAATAATCACTTAAAAAGCACAGCTAAATAAGACAAGTCACACATTCCAATACGTTTGTGCAGCTCTCATGTCACACATTCCAATACGTTTGTACAGCTCTCATGTCACACATTCCAATACGTTTGTACAGCTCTCATGTCACACATTCCAATACGTTTGTACAGCTCTCATGTCACACATTCCAATACGTTTGTGCAGCTCTCATGTCACACATTCCAATACGTTTGTACAGCTCTCATGTCACACATTCCAATACGTTTGTGCAGCTCTCATGTCACACATTCCAATACGTTTGTGCAGCTCTCATGTCACACATTCCAATACGTTTGTGCAGCTCTCATGTCACACATTCCAATACGTTTGTACAGCTCTCAAGTCACACATTCCAATACGTTTGTCAGCTCTCATGTCACACATTCCAATACGTTTGTGCAGCTCTCATGTCACACATTCCAATACGTTTGTGCAGCTCTCATGTCACACATTCCAATACGTTTGTACAGCTCTCATGTCACACATTCCAATACGTTTGTGCAGCTCTCATGTCACACATTCCAATACGTTTGTGCAGCTCTCATGTCACACATTCCAATACGTTTGTACAGCTCTCAAGTCACACATTCCAATACGTTTGTGCAGCTCTCATGTCACACATTCCAATACGTTTGTACAGCTCTCAAGTCACACATTCCAATACGTTTGTACAGCTCTCATGTCACACATTCCAATACGTTTGTACAGCTCTCAAGTCACACATTCCAATACGTTTGTACAGCTCTCATGTCACACATTCCAATACGTTTGTACAGCTCTCATGTCACATATTCCAATACGTTTGTGCAGCTCTCATGTCACACATTCCAATACCTTTGTACAGCTCTCATGTCACACATTCCAATACGTTTGTACAGCTCTCAAGTCACACATTCCAATACGTTTGTACAGCTCTCAAGTCACACATTCCAATACGTTTGTGCAGCTCTCATAACTATAAAGATTACAATTACGTTGAACTATTTCGTCTGCTTTGTTCTACTATTTTGGCAGACAGTTATGTAGAATATAATGAATTAAATACATGTAAACAATTTTATTTCCTTATATTATTTTCTGTCTTTAGATTTTTTTATAACCTCTGTCACAAAAAACATTTTCGTTAATTACTTTTGCATGTTAAATTTGGCTCTGCTAGTTTTGTTTTGGCGACACATGCACCAAATATAAAATTGATTATGAATTATGAGAGTAATGTTGTGGTTTAACTTGATTTTATATGATAAAATACCATCAGAAAATAGTGCACCAAGTTTTATTCGTGGAACACAATGACTCAATGTAAGCCTTGCCCATCATGGCTCCATCCCAGGAGTCCAGATGCAAAATATGTCAATTGTAAACTGAACGGGTTTCCATAGTAGAGTAGGTATGCCAGATATCAAGCCTTTATCCCACATAGTGAATGATTTATGCTCTGGACAAAAATTCATAGGACCAGATGTAGTTTTGGTTCTTGGTCACCGCACTGCTGCTAGACTTTTATTTCAAATCAATACCTTGTACAGTTTTCATGATATGGCCAAGGTTAAATTGTCCGAAGAAGGACATATACAATATGCCCCACAGATTTGAATGCATGAAAATACATCTGTGGCAGTGACAATGAAGGTGACGAAACATTGGTTTGTACTGTACAAATCATAAATAGAAACATACAGCACATTTATAAATTACTTTGAGCCCAAGTTCCTTTAAAAAATAATATAATTATTGTCATGATTCTTCTGTTCATTTTGTGCACGCTGACCTCTCCTCCTGCTGGCACTTCACGGTCATGTAGACGGGGTGACCAAACGATAACACGGACATCACTAGGAATAGAATGTCACCCTGAAAGTCGGTAAAATACAAATTTGTAAAAGTCAAAGCCATAAGCTATTATTGTTTTGTTTTTAATTTAACTGTTAGTTTTTATTAAAGACAATAAACAGATACAATTTAGCTTTTATAGAGAATTTCAGAAAATATGAAGTTTTCGAAGATTGGGTCTTAAAAATGTGGAAAAATGTTCGAAAATATGTTTGTCTTATACATAACTTATAAGAAAAAAACATAGCTTATAAGAAAAAACTTATATTTGTAAAATTTGATCACATCAGAAAAAATGGCGATAAAAGGATCAAATACTTGCGTGGAAAGCTCCAAGCTGATAAGCCTCGGCCCAGGTAAAGAAGGCATATTGCATAAAGCCAAACACTCCTGCTAACAGTATACACAGGCCATATAGGACGGCGAAATACTGGTTTGGAAACCTGAAACAAATTCAATATAGCAATAGGCAATATTACCCGATAAAAATTTATACTAACTGCTATTAGAGAGAGAAAAATATCGGTCACTCTGTAGTAGTCTGGATCTTACTTTTGTCAATTATATATAATGATTGTCTTGCAGTTGCCGTCGCTGCGATAGGGAAGAATGGCCAAAAGTGCACATAGGCACCCTGGCAGTACCAACGACCGTGACAAGACCAGGCCACAACCCCGATGCGGTGAGTGATAAACTGACAGTAGGTCAGTGACCATGGGCATTTGTCCTATTAAAGAAGCAGTCTACTATATTCTGACACAGCACGACACACGGATAATCTCTCGTGAGAAGTATACGAATCCCGTGAGTAACACTATCAATCGTTTTATTCCGCTTCTCTCCGGAATCCGCCGTATGACAATGACGACGTCGACGTGTTTACAAACATTTAGAGTTAGACGAAAATCTAGCAAATTCATTTTAGTTTCAGTGATTATCAAAAAAGAAATTGATAATGACGTCCGAGCGACATATTGAACGTACACTGAGCTAATGACGTCAGAGTGACATATTGTACGTACACTGAGCTAATGACGTCAGACTGACATATTGTACGTACACTGAGCTAATGACGTCAGAGTGACATATTGTACGTACACTAAGCTAATGACGTCAGAGTGACATATTGTACGTACACTGAGCTAATGACGTCAGAGTTACAAATTGTCCGTACACTGAGCTAATGACGTCAGAGTTACACATTGTACGTACACTGAGCTGATGAAAGCGGCCGCCATGCTGTAGAGGAAGGAGCGACAAAGGGTCATCACAATGAAAGTGGCGTACAGTGAAGCACCCGTCGGCACCAGGATAAGAATGGACATAATAACCGCCGTCAAACTGGCGATGGACTGGGGGACGGCCGCAGGCAAGACCTCACGGTACATCTTAGACCTGCCACCTGTGTAAATGCATTTTAGTTAATATAACTACTGCAAATGGCGACGCGAGCAAGTGACAACTTACCTGGCCGTGAATCTGGAGGTTCTGGTTTGAGCCCTGTTGCGGGCGCGAAAATGGAGACGTTTTACCTTTCCTTTAAAAAAATCGTAGACAGGGATAAGTTTATTGCCTTTCAATGAGCCATGTACTGGTAAAAAAAAAATAAACGTAGACAGGGATAAGTTTCAGTAGTAAAGTCCCAATTCGATGGACATTAAACAAATTTAGATATCTACTAGCGTTTCTGATATTTGTGTAATGGCGTCAGTAATTACCTGCACACATCCTCTTCATCCAGTCGTACACAATGCCGGTCAAGAAGGAAGTAACAATACCGCCCATCATCATGTAGAAACACACGTCTGTGAAGTGACTCACTGTAACATCAGCATTATAAACATCAGCATCATCATCGCCACCATCATCACTCTCATCATTATTGCTCAGTTTTTGTCGTTTTTGATCGCTAGAATTCGAAAAATGTGTACACTATATTTGCCTTGTTTGGTGCTAAGCATGTTAGTGTAATCCCCGGTTTGGTCGGCCCGGTGCCATGATGTGACTGCATGTGGTATCGTGACGCTTATCTACACGAGGCCGAGCCATATCTGTCTAATGTAGACCAAGTCCCAACAATTATTTGAAAATTTCGTGCCATTTATGACAAAATGAATAACATGAAATCAAAGTATATAAACAAATATTTGAACGAAATGGGTAATAGTTAACAAAGGTGACCATTTTTTGCAATATTTTTCATGGGTCAAATGCGGTCAAACGTTAAATCCCAGCGAACAAACACAGTCAGTCAGTCAAGTCATTCATTCTTTGAATAATTCAAACGTGTTCAATGTTATTATTGTCACTAAATCGATAGTAAAGCAATTTATATGTTCACGATTATCATAAAACTTAATACATAAATTATAGAATAAAGAGACACATGGGAAGAGGAAGGCCGATAACTTAGTCAGATAAGTGTGATTCCCTTCACATGTTTTCCTATTCTGTGTTCGATGTCAGCCGTTAAAAATATAGTTTCTAAAAGTGGTTTAAGACTAATATTTAGTAATACATAATTTAGAAGGTGAAATATGTATAAAATGACTGCGGTTGTTGCTGCTGTGCTGGAGTTTATCGACACTGAGAAAACACTCCAGTCTTATTGCGACTTCCAAGTAGTACCACACGCATCCGGATAGAAACACCCGACCTACCACAAGCCAACTGGATCGGTTCATCACGACAGAAATCCAAGTGACTCTGGCGGAATTTGAGCCCACAGCGGTGAGAGGCTGATTTATGTATCAGTGAGTCAGTGACTCACTCACGGAGGCCAGGCTATGTTTGTTCAAAAGGCCATGCATCAAAGATACTTTACTGACTGATAGTGTCGGTGTCAAAGGTACCCGGTACGTTGCTGCCCATTAAAAAAATCAATGACCTTATATATAATAAGAAGGTAGGTAACTTCTTCCATTGAAAACGTACATCATGTCGTTTCAATTGCCGTAACTCCTTTGAAATTTGGTGGATTTTCATAAAATTGGTATTATTTTGCGTGGAAGGGATGAATAAAGGCAATCAGGTACAAAAAACACCCCTTGTCAAAGGAATCGCGCTACAACAGTTCACGAAGTCGAAAACGTATTTGGTCGGAAGAGATCTGGCCGACGGAATCTCGCCAATCTCTCACGTGTAAAACTAAAGAAAAACTAAAGATACAATATCAGCATTGAATTGTATGGACAGATGCTGATGTTTTTTTTTTATGGGCAGCAACGTACCGGGTACCTTTGGTCGGTGTGACAGCATTCAATCGAGACGAAAGTAATTTATCGTATTGCGATAACTCTAGACATTTCTTTCCAACGAATTCCACCGGTTATTTCCCTTAAATAGATTAAGGCGATATGTCCCTTGTGCAGACACATATCGTATATACCGTATAATGTACACCTGCTGTAATTTGAGAGAAATATTGTATTGGAGGTAAGCAACTTTTTTTTAAGAATTTTGTGTGTAGAGGCCATATATCACCAACGTTGTGTTTTAGTATCTTTATGATACATATTGAGTTAAGAAAAACCATAACTATGTCTAATGTTGTTTTACACAATAAAAAGTCAGTACACAACCCTCGTAAAATCAACCGTGGTATACACTGTTCAGAATGTTAGTTAAACTTACAATTTAATTATATGTGCATGACTCAGCGAAATCTTAAGAGTGAGATATATGAAACATTTTTCTTTTGAAGACAAATGTATCATCAACCTAATAATAAACTGGTCCCGGTGGCCAAGTGGTTCGCTAGGCATATAAGGCATATAAGGGTAGTTCCCGGTGTCAGGATAATGTGACCGGGTGTGATATCATGCCACATGTCTATGGCGTGATACTGCAGTGTGTCAGCACTATATCTGTCTCCAAATGAATGAGATACCGTCGGTGGACTTTAATCCAATACACAAACAAACAAACCTTATAATGAGGTATACCTCCATCCCATTGAGGAAACATTTTTTTTTGTATTAAGTGTTATGTGTTGTGCATAAAACATAATGAAAACCAAAGGAAATGCTCTATTGCGTTCAAATAAGGTTCAGTCAAGATATATTTTAGAATCTGCAGCATTGCAAATGTACCAGTCACAAAAGGGGAAATCGCTGGATACCCACGACTATCATTATTTTCAGGTGGTACCTTAGAAGAAAGTTTATAGGAAATTTACTGTGGATGTACGATGAAGATGTACTGTGGGTGTACGATGAAGATGAACGATGAAGATGTACGATGAAGATGTACGATGATGATGTACGATGAAGATGTATTACCTAAATTTTTGTCCCCCTTCAACGTGTCAGTCAAGAATTTGTTGAGGCCGCCGAGGAAGTAGAAGTATCTGAGATGAAGGAAGCAAAGCCAGATGTTATGCGTGATGAACAACGGCTGCCGGATATAGCTTCCCAGGGATTGTTCATCAGCCAACGATAGTCGACCTACAAATGTGACGTCACATCCGGTGAGATTCTAATTATTCGTTATACACAATGTATGTATATTTACACAACTAATCTTTACATTTTAATTGAAATTCTACGAACCCGCGTGTTAGATATATTGTCAAGATATTTCCGAGATTTAATCTCCATTTGTTTGCTTCTGCAGCAGAATTGTGTGGTTTACCATAAAACAATAAACAAAACATATATAATAACATTTGTTCAGCAGCTCTTGGTTTATAGGAATAGTTCCAAGTGTCACGACTTTTTTATTGGGTAAAGCGTCATAGCAAATCTATATGGCAGCATCAAATCTGTCTTATAAAGAAGAAGTTTTAAAATGGTTGAACCTATATCAGTGGGACGTGAAAGACTTTGCATGACCTGACTGATATTACCGTCGCTTCGACAGTATTTCAGTCATATACCGACATCCAGCTAATTACAAGTGGAGCAAGACCCCGAATGCACGGAAGCATCCGGGTAGAACCACCGACCTACCGCAAGCCAGCTGGAAGGCTTCCTCACATGAAAATCCGAATGACTCTGCCGGGATTCGAACCCACGCGGTGAGGGGCTGAGTGAGTGTTAAAGTCAGCGACTTTTCCCTCTCGGTCACGTGAAAGAAAGCAATATGACAATATGTGCTCTTAAATATGACAAAAGCGATCGACTCACGATGAGGTGATTTTTCCAGGAGTGACTTGGTGACTTTGGTGTCGGTTACAGGTTTAAGTTCTTGATCACGCGGTTGGTAGTCCAACGTCCTATCAGCGATAAACTTTTTAGGAAGGAACAGGAATGTACTGATCAGTGTAAAGCAGTGTAGCCCAGCAATCGTCAGGAAGAAATCCCGGCGCCGAAAACCAGCTTGATGAGCCAGCTGAAAATATGCTCTTCTATAATTCTGGACCACATTGAAGTTATCAGTTGTTAGCACGAGGACAGCACGTGCGTAACTTGTATGTCGGTCGGGATTTATGGTGTTTTCTATGAGATGAAGATTTAACACTGTAAGCCATGTCCTTGGAACTATTTGCAACCTTGTATTAATTTCAAGCGTTTCAATGTTTATTGTATGTTGTAAAAATAGTTTTAGCATTGTGACCAAATCTCAGTCTAGACAAGTTTAATGCAACGCATCTGGTGTTTATCACACTCAATCAGAAACGAAATGGTCATCACGAATGCATTACGTGTAATGATGAATGAAACATTGCTGATGTCACCATTACCTTGCCAACCAGAATGACAGCAGACGACATATCATATCCACCACACAACAGTCCCACAACCGAGGAGCTCCCTTTGGTGAACAACTTAGATACCTGGGGAAAAGGAAACAAAATTGTCATGACGATGATTCAAGGGTCATAACTACTGACCCTCTCGAACTTGTTCGCATGATTACGAGCACAAGAATCGCCAAAAAGTTTGGAGAAGATTGCTTGAGAACTGAACAGACTTTACAAATTGCAAAGTTGGTTGATTCTCTGATATTTCAAGGGCTCTAACTCAAGATCTATCAGTTTGATATCAACCATAACCGGGCCTGACTGGCACATTATGGTCATTAAAATTATTTTATAATTTTGATTCAGGTTGCTTAACAATTGTAGTCGCTAGATTATTAAACAAAGCGAACGCGGACATTTTATATTACAAGTACATTTAATACTAATATACAGGGCTGAAATATCAGAAATAAAAGAACTTGGCCAATATGTTAAAAAATGAAATAGTATGAAGAATGAAGAAGCTTTACTGTAAACAAAGTAAAGTGTCCTATTTTCGTGTATTTTAGAGCCATAAATCTAGATATTAAAGCCCGATATCAGACATAATCAAGCCTTTCACATTATTGTCATTTACATGTCATATTTTGCGAATTTGAAGCATTGCATTATGCCATTCCTCCTGACCTTCAGTGTAGAAATCAACCATAATCAAACTTGGCCAAGTGATTATGATCATAACAATTGTCGCTCTTTAAAAGGATTGATATAAAAATGAAAATGCTAGTGTTTAAATATGAGAAATTATCGTTTGGTCAAGATTACTTCATAGACGTGTCTGCTAGAGTAGATATCAAGTGGAATATAGCTTTTACCGTCAAATCAATGGCCTACATATTGATATTAACAACACAATATTAGTAGATAACCTGTTTTAAGAAGCCATCATTATCAATTAAGAATCTAGAAATGATGTATTAAACACTTGACCTCCACTTAGTCACAACCTGGGCTAAACTGACAATATTTCCTATACTCTGGACTGGTTTCATGGGACAGAGTTGACTGTAAATGCACGTAACGTACATATTTATACACATGTACAACTGCCTACAGATTTAAACGTAAAGTGTTTGTTGACCTACAGATTTACACTTTAAACATTAGTAGACAGACATTACCTGCGTATTGGTGACTAGAAGTGGCACGCCCCCGATGCCGATGAAACACAGCCCCGGGTACATAAGCCAGGGTACATCTGGAAAGAAAAGTGTCAGAAGTATGACCCGGCTATGTCCTCTGACTATTCCCATTTGTGGTAGTCCGTATGCCTATGTATTATTAGTGTGAAAGTGGTCACCTTTCTTGCACACTTTCCCGTGTGTTTCCTATACCCCGGGTACCAGCTTATGGCTGGATGGCGTGTGTAATTTGACAGAGCCTTCATTAAAAACCCTCCCATACGTAGGTGTCCGCGGTTCGGATGTTTCTCTCCATATAGTGACGAAATTACAAAACGTTAGCCTTTTACGACGTAGATGTCTCACTTTTGACCTATTTACTGATGATGACGCAAGATAAGACCAACTGAATAATTGAACGATTTTCATTGGTAGAAAATGCTTATATTTAGGAAAAAAAGTTAAGCACCATTGTTTGTTAAGATGAAAACTCTCTGAAATATTTGATTCATATTCATACAAATATAATTAAATATCCTGATTGAATAACATTTTTACGTGTGTTTTATTTATATGTTAATTCTCTTAAATGCAAATTGAGACCTGTTTCAGACCAAATGTTACAATTATCTGCAAAAGGAATATTATAGCCTGTTTCAGTGTACGGCTGTAAGATGGTTCACTATATTCCATGTCAGTACAATGAAGGTTACTCTGCCGATTGCGGTGGGTGGGTGTTCCTATCTATACTTTTGACTTTCAAAAATGAAATAACTCGTACATCATATTCGTTCTACATGTTCCATTACTTTAATCCCATCAACGCAAGATATTTCTTATTATATACTTTCTGCGAAATGATTGTCTAAAGATGTATATAATTTAGAACTACAGTCGAATCCCGGTTATTCGAAGTCCTGGTGATCGGCGTTTTATTTCGAGTAAGGCATGTATTCGAATAAACCAAATCACGTCGACCGTTGGAACAAAAGCCCATCCCAGCCATGCTTTTTCATGCAGTGAACGTAATATATAATGTATTTCATATCAAAATATGTTATTTTGATTTAGGAACGTTAATGAAAACGACTATAGATAATTAACTTTCATCTTTTTATGCATAAATGATATCGATGCATATATTATAAATGCATACGTCAATAACAAAGATACATGCATTTATCAGGTGTGACTTAATCACATGCGACTATACGTATCCAATATCAACGTCGTCTTGAAAACAGCAATGGATATTTGATATTTAATTAACACCATTCATCTGTTTCTGCATAAATTATACATAATAAATGCATGCATCCATTCATCAGGTCTGACTAAATCACAAGAAACTACATGTATCAACGTGATATCAACATCATCTCGAAATGTTCATTTAAAAAAGGATGTAATCGTGGTCTGCTTGTTACACTTGTTTAATTCTTCCTTTCCAAGCGTATCCGAAATACGTTTCGCATACCTAAAAAATCATCAATCATCACCTTTATCTTTATGAATGAACTGCACAAACATCCAATCAATTAACAACTTATGCAAACTGTAAGCGGCCGTCTCCCACCCATTTCGGTAATTAATTGACGTTTGCGCCTTTCCATTGTTTGTTTTCAAAAAATGTTCGTCAGCGACTTCAGATAAGGAGGTGCGAAACTCTAACGAATTTATTGGCACGGGCCGAAATATCTTTTCGGAAAAGGCCAGGTATTCGATTGGCACAAATTTGAATAACCCAGATATTTTTATATAGAAATAAGAAGGAGAGTGATTGGGACCAATGAAGTGTTTCGAATGACGCCGGGTATTTGAATGAGAGGTGGTGGAGTAACTGGGGTTCGACTGTATTTATGTAACTATGATGACAGTGAAAGTACATGTATCGATTTTAATTGTTTAAGTATGATTTAAAAGATGCACTAAGGTGCTATTTGAGAAAACATATTCTGCATTTCTTTGAAACTGTACCTCTATATTTTTCTGATGTATGCTAGCAGCAGTGTCAAGGAATTTTAAAGAAAAAAAATCAAACTATTTTATTAAGTAGTGAGTACCGTTCATTATTTACAAGTGTGTAATACTGACAATATCCCGTTTAATCTGTTTTCAGTTAATTAAAAGTACATTGGATGTTATTATGATAAACTGTTTTTCACATGCCATAAAGAGTTCCATCTAACTAGAAACACGCAAAAAAATGATGAAAACAATTCCGTGCTTATTAAGGTACAACATTTAAAATGTCGAAGCAATTCGAAGAAAAATAATGCATCATTAACGTTTTTCATTAATATGAAAATACCACTTACAGGCCTTGAACCGAATTTTGATCAAAATATAGAAAAGGGGGAGTTTAGGGACATTTTTTACACAAAATATGGGAATTTTCCAGTACAATTTTCCCTCGGAGGCATGTTAAGTGAAAATCTAGTTTCTTGTTTACTGGTTTTAATCGTTGAACTTATATTTTAGTTGACCGAATGTTTCTACAGCACCAAAAACACAGTAAATACTCAGCAAAACAGCAGAAATACGTTGGTATCAAAGTGGACACCATTTAAATTGCCCAATTTGGTAGCCCCTGTGTCAAAGATGTCTAAATGGATGAGCCACATGTGCATAGCTGCGCAAAAAGAAATACTCTGGTAGATAGAAAACAAATTTCAACAGCAATAAAGTAATCTAAAGGCAGCATCAAATACAGTATATTAACTTTTTTTTTCAAAATTATAGGAAAAAGTCAATATAGAGGAAACTATTTAGGACAAGTTCCAAAAATATAGGAAAAGATGGGAGATAGACAATGGCCCTGCACTTGACTTACTGCAAATCTGCGGATTTTTTTTTTTTTTTTTTTTTTTTTTACGAAGTTCGCTAAATGTTATACAAGTCTGTATTTAATAGAGCAAAACACGTGGATAAATACATACCTATACTAACAAAGGCCAAACTCAGACATCCTATCAGGAAGGCCGGGCTGTAGAAAGAAATTGTTAAACATTCAAAATAATTAGAGAATAATTTACTTTTTGAACAGGAAACTATTGAACTCCAATATCATCACATTTCGCAATAACGTTACTTGACCCGATCTAGATGGTCGTCAACGTGCATTACAAAACTGTCAGAACAATATAATGATGA
The DNA here is from genome assembly GCA_021229015.1 of Solen grandis. NCBI lineage: Eukaryota > Metazoa > Mollusca > Bivalvia > Adapedonta > Solenidae > Solen > Solen grandis. The sequence goes on along the minus strand of JAIFHC010000128.1, from coordinate 410 downwards.
TACACATTAAGTAGAATTTATTTTAGTCTACTTTTCATAAGTGGTGCAACATGTACAGAATTGGGCACTGAATAAATTTTCGACGGTTTTTTTTTTTTTCTGTCTCTCTTGGTCATAACGTTTGTATACCTAAATACGCTACCTTGACATCATCCTGTTTCAGGTATCCCGTTCTCAAATGAAATAAATATACTAACATTAGTTAGTTAGATGTGCATAAAGTTAGTTCCTTATTCCTTTTTCGAATAAGGAATAAGGAACCGGTTCCTTATTCCTTATTCAAACGCGAAAAAGGAACAGTAAAATTGGCAGATGCATATGACTTTATTTTAGCATGAATATGATCTAAATAATATAATTAAGCATGAGAAATACTATATGAAAGGTTCCAAGTGCATAAAAACCATTTT
>JAIFHC010000127.1:0-50000 GCA_021229015.1 Solen grandis | reverse complement strand
CAGCGAATAAAAATGTGCAGAAAATCATGTTTTCGACTGAAAGGGCCCCTTTTCTCCACTGGCCCGTAAATAATTTTCCAAATTGCTAAAAAAAAAATATACTAAAATGGGAGACATTGTTTCCTCCTGCTTTTTTGCCAACAAAACAGTCAATTTAAAAGGGCTGATAAGGTATTACCATACTTTACACAAGATTTTTACCGATTTATACATTACTCTTTATAACACGCAAAACCCATCCCTTTATATAATTTATAAAAATAAACTATTTCCTGTAAAAACCATCAAAAAAACTTCCGTAGGGGCAAAAAAGCTACGTAAGGCTGTTCATTTCTATTTAAAAGAATTAACAAATTAAATGTATCTTTATTTCAACGCGTCTGCTATTTTGAATTGGCCTGGATCCAATTCCCTTTGTAATTTTTATTTTTTTGAAATCTGTTTCCCGGCCCCCCAACAATAAGTCCCGTATATATAATATACTTGAATAAATGATATGAAGGAAACACAGGAGTTGTTGTTCTCCATGACCGTTACAAAAAGGGCCCCAACGTGGGACTTTGGCATCGGTGTAGGTATGTTAAAAACCCTGCACATGATTATATTTAAACCCTATAACTAGGGCATTATTTAGTTACTATTTTCAGAAGAAAACGCGAGCGCTATAAACTTAGAAGAAGATAAATTTATGGGAAATTATTATTTCTCTTTTTAGAAACCCCACATTTTTCTGTTGATTTAATACCCAAATTTGTTTTTAAAAGGCAATTAAACCTTATTGAATACTATGTTTAATGACAAATTTTTTCTCTATACAACTTTGCAACACTCCACATGTAATAGTTAATAGCAAAATTTGGGGAATTTATGTTAGTTCATATACTTTTGCTAAACACACACACACACCACACACACACACACACACACATATAATATATTTTTATATATATATATATATTTTAATATATATTCAAAGTACAGCCGTCGGATACACGGCCCGATTCCCTTCCAAATACTCTCATTCAATGAAGAGCATTGTTTCAGCAGCGGGGATTCCCGATTTATGAATATAAAAGTGTTTCCCACCTTTAAATTTTGAGCGCTTCCTGGGGGAATTTACTTGTTTGCAATATTTCTCCTGTTCGATTCATTTTCAAAGAAAAGAGGGAAAGTTAATTATCTTAAAAAAATTAAAAGCGAACCATTGCATTAGATCTGCACGCATGTTTTTTTTAAGTTAGAATTTTAAACATGTCAATTTAAAACGCTCATAGAAATAAATGAAATCAAGGGAGGGGAAGTGAAACAAGCTTTTGATAAAAAAAAATTCCCAAATACAAAACAAAATAGTATACGGGTATTTCAAGTTATGTAACTAATAAATGGGAGGTTTTTGGGTTGTTACCCCGTAACTGTGTGATGTCTCTGTTAAACCTCCCTTTGCCCATAACAAATTTTTATTTTTGACTTGACTATTTGAGTTTACCGTCGTTTTGGGACAGTTTTTTCAGCCTTAGCGACGTCAGCTAATTACGGTGGAGGAAGACCCGAATGCCGGAACCCAAACCGCTTTAAAAACCACTGACCTACCGCAAGCCAGCTGGAATGGGGGGGTTTTTTTCCTCAAAAGAAAACCGAATGACCTGCCGGGTTTCGAGCCCATGCGGTGAGGGGCTAAAGTGAGTGCTAAAGCCCAGCGACTTACCCCTGGGCCCAAAAGAGGTTTTTTTTTTTTTGTTAATCTGGTCTAAGTATATTTTAAAAAAACTAAGCAGAGCAACCGTTTTTTGGGACTTAGGATTACCCCACACTTTTGAGGAAAAAAAAAAACCCAAAACAAAAACATGGCAAAAGCCCAGTCCTGTAATTTAAACAAAACCAAATGCAAATTTAACGTTTCCCTTTTAAATACGGGTACTATCAGGTTCAATGGGCAAATCTCGAGCACGTTTTGCATAGCCCGAGGGTCTCTAGATGAAATTCCCTTTAAAATTTTCCAATTGCAGTCTCAAATGATACTAGTTTACCCAGACAAAAAAAGAAATAAGACTTTTACCAAAAAACATCACCATCATCACCTCCAAAACCCTTCGTTGTCAAACATCATCCTTTATTATTACCATTATTAAAAATCATTCACATTATATGTTTTTAACGAAAAGCTGGCCACGTCATCTTTGGAACGGAGTTGCTTGCAACGCTGTAAAAAGTTAGAAACCCTTTAGTCATCGGAACATCATTTCGGGGCTAGGGTTTTGACATCTATAAAATTATTTAGTTTTCCCCCCTCTTTTCACAACGTTCTAAAAAATTTTTTTTGTCTAATCACTAAGTGATGAGGGTTTTTCGGCTGTTAAGGGCCCTTTTTTTTTCACCCTGGGGCTCCTGTGAAAACACACAGTAATGAAGGAAAAAATCAGCATTTCATTGGTTATTATAAAATTTTCTAAATTTTCCCCTTGGCCAAATTTTAAAATAAGTCAAAAGAAAAGAAAGGAGTGCGGAAACGAGTTCTTTAGATCTCTGTTTGTTTTAATAGTTTAAGTTTTCTTTCCCCCCGCGATTTATTTGTCCGAATAGTAAAGGACCTGCACCTGTTTAAGGTATACCCGAAAAGAGTAGAACGCTCAAAATAGGAAACCCCATAGATTTCGGAATGATTGTTCGACCTTTACAGATCCTATATTCAACAAAAACGTAACATCCTGTTTCGTTTAGTAGCCGCGAAACGGGAAATGTTTTTAAAAACTGTAAGTGTTACTAAGATTGTACAATTATTTGGATTTGGTATTTCAAGGCTGCCTGGGCACAGGAATTACACAAAATTTTTAAACCCACAACAAAATTATTTATGTTTTAAATATTCAGACCTATCATCAAAAATGGTTACCCCGAAACCCAATATCTTTTTTTTTAAAAAGTATATTTTGTTTATGTTAATTTTTTATTCGATTGAATTTTGGAAAAATAAAAAAATTTAAAATTTAAACCTGTTTAAAATCGTGTTGGAGATTAGTGTTTAATAACTATAATGAAAACAGAAAATGATTTAAACGAAAAAATGCAAAACATTCGGAAATATTGGGGCCAATCACCTGGCTGGAATTTCAAACGCCCATTTCGAAAAATTTCCTCTATACGAAGGTCCAGTGGTCTTTTAGGAAATTTGTCAACGAGGGTCGTGGGTTCGATTTCTACCCGTGAACATTTTTTGTGTTTTTTAAAAATGAAATTTTTCAGTGCAATGTAAGTTCCCCCAACGGAATTGGGTCATGATTGCTTTTTTTGCCGATATTGTACTTTAATAATAATTAAATTTGGGTAGGTGATACTACTTAAAGTTTGCTTAGCATAACATATCCAAAAACCCTGTTTTACTAGGGAAGCGAAGAATAATGAATACATTTTATATTTTTCTAAACGTCATTTAAAGTTCATGCAATATAATTTGGCCTGGTCGTGAGAATATGAAAACCTGATAACCAAATTTAATGCCCTTTTTTCGAGCAAGCAATCCTTGCACCTGTTTGCTCGTACCATCGTTATACAATTATATATAGGGCTGCGGTAGGTCGGTGGTTCTAACTGGATGAGCCTCAATGCATTCGGGGTTTTTCCCTCCAACTGTTAATTAGCTGGACATCTATATGACTGTAATACTGTGGAAGCGACGGTAAACTCAAATGTCAAGTCAAGTATATATAAATAATTCGTGTCGATTTTGAATGTTTGTCTTTACTGTTTGATCTCGTATCTTATATATATCTTTTTTATTTTTTAAAATGTTTTATCAATTAAAGGGAGTAAAAAAGTAATGGTTTCACAAATTAAGCAATGTAGCAAGTGTTTACTGTTGTAATTTTTTTAGTTAAAATGTGGAAAGCTTCAAACGTGCTCAATCTGCCTAGTTTTGGGAACTTATGCGTTGTTGCGGTATTCGTTTTAAAACGGTTTTTCTTCGTTTCTGTGGTTTCGGACAGCCGGGGAAAGGTCCTCACAGGTTCAGTACAAATTTTGATTCCTGCATGGTGAGATAAACTAATACGTATTCATGATTGAATAAATTAAATCTAAAATTAAACATGATTACTTGGTTATAACTTCATTGTATTACTGGGATCAAGTTACAAAAGTCTTTTCACTCAAACATTTGAGTTACATAAGAAATGAATTTGTTTAGAAATGATTTATTAAAATATTTTTTTATTTCTATGTTTTTGGGTCTGTCAAAAACTAAAATTTTCGCTCACAATCTACTAATTATATGTCCCCAAAATATTTAATAGGTAATTTAATTATGGTTAAGCGGGGGGAAAAGAGGGCTGGGAAACCCTTTTCAGCAGCCAAATGTCTTATCTATCGACGTCGTGAAAATGACGAGATATCAGTTTTTGAGTAACCTCGGGGGGGGCCGACGGGAACTTGTAGATGTTCGTCCTGCGGGCCCGGAAGACCCTTGCGCCACGCTCTCGCTTTGGCGTAGAAGGACTCTACCATACCACATTGGACGCGAGGGTTGTGTTGCTGATTGTTTTTCTGTATTCGCCTATGTTTTTCGAGGAAAAAAAACGTATAAAGGAAGTACGGGGGGAACAACGATGAGGGGGAATTTTAATTTTTGGATTTAATAAAACTTTTTTTTTTTTTTTGTTTTAAAAAAACGTTTGTTAGAGCGGACAGCTGGACTTTAAAAAGCTTTGCTATCAGGAAACCACGACGTTTTGCTGTTCAGTTTTTAAAAGGTGTAAACAATACGCGAAAACCGTGATAGATTATTTCCCCCCTTTACTATTTCAAGCTTAGAAAAACCATAGGAACTGTTCTGTCCAAGTTTCCTTGTATTTTATATTTTTGTCGGTATTAATTTGTGTATTTTTTTTAATAGTTTTAACGTTTATGCATATTCACTTTTGGGAAATTTTCGACGTCACCATTTTCTGTTTTTTATTTGTCAAATTTTGATGAGTGATTTTCTGTTGTAATAGAACTTCGTTTTTAAAACAAAATTGTATTGAAAAAGATTGCATAATTTAACCCCCATTAAATGCCGAAACCTTGAAGTTTTCCGTGGGCTTCGGCCCCCTTAAAGCCCTAACCCGACCTCTTCCCTGGCAATTCGGCTCCCCTTCCCTTTTTTTGTGCGTACACCTCAGTTTGGCCTAGCTACGCCCTGGTTACAGCCGAATTCCCATTATTCCACGCCACGCGGGGTGTATTCTATATACATGCTTAGGTGTTGAACTCGACAGCTGGATAAATTGTGTTTGATCCCAACTTTTTTTCATCGATTTAATTTGTATGAGAAATACACAATTTGTCGTAATTTTTCAGTTTTTTGCTGTTAGTTTACAAATAATAGATTCGTTCACAGCCCGTTCATTATGTTTTGTTTGTTTTTATAATCGCGATTACTCAATCAGCATAGGTCTGATAAGTGGCTCGCTTAATAACATTTTTCATGAGCTCGTTTGGTAAAAATTTGGAAATGAAATAACCCAATTCAGGGCCCAGATCCTTTTTATCTTATTATACCCTTATACCCATGTACTGCCCAATGAGAAAAAAAGGGGCAGTGGAAAAAAATTACACACGATTTGCTGAAAAAAATCCATTGGTTTTAATCTTAATATATCAAAAATAAAATTTTTTAAATCTTTTGGTGTTTTCCTGTACCCTTCGATAGTTCAGTAAAATTAAGCGACGTCCAGCTAATTACAGGTGGGGGGGAAGCCCCAGAATGCACGGAGGCATCCGGGTTAAAAACACCGACCTACCGCAAGCCAGTGGAAGGCTTCCTAAAGGGAAAATCCGAAATTACCTTGCGGGACTCGAACCCCCCGGGGTGAGGGCCCCAGTGAGTGTTAAGTGCAGCGATTTTATTTTTCGGCCTTGTAGACCCAAAAGCAAGGTTATTAAATTAATGTTTATCTGGAATGCGTTTGTTGCGTTTATAAATGCCTACGTGGATACAACGTGTACTGGTCCGTATTGCGGCCATATATAAAACCCCAAAGTGGTTAAGTCCATCCGTCATGTCATTTTCCCGGGCCCGGGATCGATAGATCATTTATGGGGGTTTTCTTTGTAGATCATAAATGCATGTAGTAAAAACGAAAAACCCGGGGGGGGGGGTATCCGGACGAGGATATATTCAGACAGACAAGTGGCATGAGTAGACGGGCTTGGACACTCACCCGGTCGTCATACGTCTTGAAAATTGAATACGTGGAGTGAAAGAAAGGAGATATCGATCCATACCATTAAGCAACTTAAATATGTGCCTACGGGGATCGAAACCATGGGCCCCCGCCTGCCAGGGCGAGTGTTCTAATCACACAGACCTTTTAAGGGGGGATTTGGGGGCCTGTAGACCTTTTTAAAAATAACATATGGGCAGCTTTTTTTTTTTTTTTTTTGGCCGTACGTTTTTTCTGAAAATCGCCGGGGTTGTGCGAGATCTGGAAACGGTTTGAAAATAAAAACCCGTTCTTTTAAATTTTTGATATAATTTTGGGAAAGTCCCAATAAATATTGAATTAATCTAGTAACCAAAAAGGTTTTTAGTTTAATCATTAATTTATTGGGATTGTTTTTGGGCCCTTAAACAGACGTCAGGGGGGTTTGATCGGCGCCCATGAAAAGTATTTAAAGGGGAATCATTAATTCAAATTTCTGCCTTTGAACATATGTGTTATAAAACACTAGTCTTTTTTTAAAAAGAACAAAAAGGGACCCTACGGGTTAAACCCTGCATGTACTTGGGCAAATCACCCTTTCTCATGCCCGCGCTGAGTCATCCCGGACAGAAACATTTTTCTTCCTTTCCTCTCTCTTATAAACAAATTAACAAAATATCGATTAACCCTCCAAAACTCTTCGTTCTTTCATTTAAACTCATTTAGCTGACTTTTTCCAACGGCTTAATCATTTACAAAAATTTTGGGGTACCCGTTGACAGGTGCGCGGCTCTCGTTAACTCCTCGAGGACGTTATAATTGGGGAAAGCTGCGTATCACTAACTTTTTTTTATTACCTGGTTTTACAGAAAGCGGCATTATTTATATATATTGTCATTATCCCTTGCTTGTGGTTTATGATCCATATTCATATTCATGTATAAAACGCGCTGTCAAAATAACCACAGAAGCGAATGACATGAACCATTTTCTGTGCCAAAAAATCCTAATGTCGGACAAATTAAATCCGGAAGTATCAAATTTGCCGGAACCCCACTGGGCAACTTTAAAAAGGAACGCCGTGTGGCGTTGTGACATACCCGACTGGGGATCCAAAGGGTTTTGGGGGTTGGGCCCCCCCTTTCGGACAGGATTTTCTTGGCCTTCCCCCCGGGGCTAAGTACTGGTCCAACCGGGGGACTGTCGAGCGTAATTAGTTTAATTTATTCAAAACTTGTTTCCCAATCCAGCGCACACTAAACAAAATTTAAAAAAATTTCTCATGAGAGGCAAATTTTTGACGCCCTTGGCAAACCCCGATTAAAATATTAACTTCCAGGGATCTGCTGTAAGGCTTCCTGTTTGCTCATACATTAGCGGCAAGTTTAAACTTGTATGAAGTCCCAAATTGTTTTTGAATCGACGTAAAAAAAAAAACGTTTGTAACGCGCCCCGGACCAGGAACGAAAAGTTCGATCCCCTCATTACCTCCTTGGGTTTCTTTCTTTTATTTTTGCGTCTTGGTAGTGAGTGAGCACTTGGTCCTTTCAGTCATGTGATCGGTATGTATATAAGCACAAAGAGAACAAAATTAATATAAAATTGTTCAATTTTTCCCTTACCGTAACAGGACGGGGTTTCCCACGTTGTTGGATAATGTGAATTGGGTTGTGATATCAAGGCCACGTGTCTGGGATAATGTGTTGGGTGTGATATCATCCCGTGTCGGGATAATGCGATTTGTGTTTTTTTTATATCCCTGCCACGTGTATGGGTAATGTGATTGGGTGTGTTTTCATGCACGTGCATGGAAATGTGATTGGGTTTGATTCGTGCCACGTGTCTTGTTAAAAGTGATTGGGTTTTTTGATATCATGCACGCTCTGGATAATGCGATTTGGGTTTATATTCATGCCGTGTCTGTTATAATGTGATAAGGGTTTTTTTTGAAAATTTTTTTTTGCCCCCATTCTTTCTTTTTTTTTTCCAATTTTCTTTACCCTTGATTTCTTAAACCCTTCCCGTAAGTCGGGGTTATTCCGTTCCCCACACCACACTTTTCCAAACCCTACTCGCTTGTGTGCAAAATGAAATTTTCGGGGCCCAATAGTTCAGGGCAAAATTTTATATTCGAACGCGAAGTAATGGTAATTCTTTGCGGGGGGATATAATAAGCCAAACGAGAATAGGTAAAATTTTTAAAATTTAAACAAAATCACTTTTTTAGGGCTTTTATTGACCTTGTTACTTTTTTGGGGTAAATTGTTGAAAGAGTTTATATACTAAATATTATTTGATTTTTTGAAACGGGAAATACCTAACCCAATCGAAGAAATATTTTTAATAGATAATAAATCATCTTTTTTCTATTTTTCCCTAAGCATAAATCAATTACAGTAGGCAAAAAAATGCGATAGGGGATTCAACAAAGTACAAATTAATACAATTAAAACAAGCCCCTTCACAGATGGTCCTGGCGGAAAATTTTTTAACAATGTGTTTGCGTCTATCAATGCCCAAAAAATTCAATAAAACCCCCCAAAAATGTTCCCCCCAAATGCAACCTTTCAATGGTCGAAAAAATGGATGATTTCCCCATCACAGTTTTTCCCGACCCCAGAGGGTATTGAAACTATTATTTAAAATTTTAAAAACCTGTCTTTAGTTTTTTCCTTTTTTCAATTCCCCATCACTGCTGTTTTTTATTAACATTTCGCCCATTGCGCAAACCGTTATGGGGCGAATTTGAAAACACTACCCTGAAGGGGTGAAGAAGCATTATTGCAGAAAGTGTCAGTGGTCCACAAGCATCTGCGTTCAGGTTACCGTAAACTAATTTTGACTGCCTTGCGTTTTTTAAAAATAGCCTTTTCCTGTAAAAATATGTCCCTACACTGCCCAGGAACAAAAACAAATTTATTTTTTTTTTAATTCTACGATCGGAAACAAACACTTTACAAACCTCAACAAGGAGAGTGTTATTTTTTTAATGTCTTAATTCCCCCGATTCATTGTGAATGAGCGGCCTTTAAAAGCGTTCTGGAAATTTTAAATTTAAATAGATAATTATTCTAAATGTAAGGTATAAGAATTTAAAAAATGAAGGAAAATTTTTAATATTTGTGTGATAAAACCCTTGTAAAATTTTTTTCGAACAAAAGACGAATAAGTACTTATCCCCTCCCCCTCTGGAAACAGCCTTACATGTACAAAGGAAAGTGCCCCCTGGTTCCACCGACGATTTTTAGTGATTTAAACATCTAAATAGCCATTCTGTACAAAGGGCCCAGTAAAGGGTTTCCCAAATCACAAAAATTTTTAAGAAATTAACAAAAAACATCTAAAAACATCCAACACTTGTATAAAGGGCACTGATTTCTGGAACCACCCCGACTGTGAAAAGAGGACACCCAAAATGTGTATGTGGTGTGTGGGGGGGGGGGGGGGGGGAATTCCATCAGAATAAAAAGATTGTTTCCTCTGAATAACGGGCCCAATGGCTGACCCAGCGAGGGGGATTCCAAGTTATAAGTTCATTTTCCCTTTTGAATGACGGCCAGTGGTGACAAAGGCCAGCGAGAGGATTCCAAGTTATAAGGGGAATTTTACCTTGAACAGCAGACCAATTCTGAAAGAGTTAGCGGAGGATTCCAAGATAAGGAGGCCTTACCTCTAAATAAACGGCCCCAATGGTGAACCAAGGCCCCGCGAAAGGATTCCAATGTAAAGTCATTTTACCCCTAAATAACGGTCCAAAGGTGAACCCAAAATCAAGCGGAGAGGATTCCAAGTTATAAGGTCATTTAAACCCCCGAAAAAAGATTTAAAGGGAAAGAAAGGGCCCGTGAGAGGATTGCAAGTTATAAGGAATTTTACCTCTGAAAAAAGACCAACGGGAAAAGAGGCCAGTGCCCAGAATTTTAAACCATTGAATATTAGCCACCTCCCAAATAAAGGGAGTGTCGTATGTGGCCGTGACCTTTGTTCACAGGTTTTCTGGACATAATTCAAATAATCTTTTTTTCACTAAACGATACAATCATTTTAAATTATAGAAGGCCATACATTTTCTATGAATATTTTGGATATTTAACCCTTATTACATGCAAGTAAAGCAGCATAACAAGGGGGAAAAAATACCGGGGAAAAAAGAAAACAAACCCAATAAATTGGGACATATTAACACATTGACTGTAAATGTCTTTCCCTTTTTGTTTTTATTTCCTTCAGAGTAAATTGGGCCCTGCATTAAACATAAAGGACACTTAGCCCAATTAGTTTTGGTAGGCATAATAAAGGACATGAAACGGATCTGTCACTGCGTTGTCTAGAATTATGTTTTCACAGAAAGATCTGATCAGGGTTTTTATAAAAAACATTTTTTTCGTTCCCACTTAATTTCGAGAATTCTCCCATAACAGGCAAACACTTTGGTGCATTGATGGTTATTAAGGATTGTTGTTCCAAGAAAAAACATGGTGATTAATTACTGAACCATTTTTCTAGGGGTAATATTTTCCGGGATAAAAAAATAGGGGAAAACGACCGACGAAATTAAACTCAACCATGAGCCCTGAATGAATTTAAAAAGGATACGGAAAAATAAATAAGTAATGACATCCCACATTTATTAATACTGTATTTTGAAAGTATAGATAATATCTATTTGAAATACGAGTATTGGCTGACTCTCAGATACAATGGAGGTTGACCAGCAGTTCGCTCAGAACATTACTCTCATCACCTTGAAAACCAGTCCTGGAACTACTGATATTGAGCACCAGGCAAAGAAGGACATAACAGATCCATTTTAACGATGGCATGTCTGTCGGAGATTAAACCCTCGACTCCGGCCTTCGTGCAAATAGCTTTACTGATGCATCTGAAACTTAACGCCGAAAGTGCATTATTACCGCAACTAACAGCACTCGAAAAGTTTATTATAAAAACTATAGAATTATGATTATTGAATTATTGAACAAATTAAAAATATATAACGAACAAAGAATGGAAAACAGTCAGTTACATAAGCGAAAAAACAATCGCATAATAGATAAATATTGCTCAGTTCGTCAAGAAGTAGAAGAACAACCTATGTCCCTGTTACCATAGGAAACTAACTCTCATTCCACTCCTCAAAATATGAAAACGGTGAGTTTTTTTCATTTGTTTGATCAATGAAACCTTTATGGATACTTAATATGAAAAACAAGAAAAAGACGATACTTTTTTTTTCTCACATATATGACAAAACTGACCTGTACCGGCGGCTATTAGACAACTTAATATGATATTTTGCAACAACATAACCTTAGCTGTATAGCACATATCTTTTTCTTATACTCTTTTCAAAGACTGAGCTGTATATTTTAGCCGAATGTAAAGATGCTATTAAACCAAAACGATTTACGACACGTATCATAACAAACGGGTTGGTGATAATCAAGATTGTACCATTTTCGATTTAGACTTTGATAACATTATTATATGTTAAAATGAAATAGTCAACAAAATTAAGATATATCTATGTAGAGCGTAAATAATACAGTTGATGACAGTGTTTCAAAACTGAAATAAGCTCATATATCTAATAGGCAAACCCTGATACAGCACCCAAGTCTTATCAATGTGATCAGAGAAACACGTCCAAATAATGGAAGTTTTTTGTACAGGATTAAATTGTGAACCTCGACGTCGAGTTGTTCTTAAAATTAGATAATACGACAAATATAGACTACGAAGAAACACGTGAAAACATGAAACACGATTTGACTTGAATCAAAACCAATGCCAAAGTACGTGTGAATTATTGGCTGGCTTAAAGTTAACGCAGATAACATTTTTTGATTGTAGACGGAAACTATTCTTGGCAAGCGGTCCCCGGTGTCGAGTTCGAGCCTCTGACTCTTTTCACTACTACTGCATACCATTAAACTAAGAGTGTCTGACTAGTTATATTTGAAACAATACATCAAGGTTCGGCATGGTGATATACTCCTGATAAATCAGTCAAAATATTAAACTTCTTCATTATTCTTCAGCCAGAACACCATCCAGCAGATTAATCTCATTCCTACCCAAACACGCCCCTCAGTTGCCCGGTATGAGAGTCAGCAGGCCATTTACCCCTTCATTGTGAAACTGACCAGTATGGAGTTGGTGAGTACCGAGCTACTAACTACACGATGAAAGTTGATCCGACCAAACACCCACCCCCCACTTCAATGTATGTAGTCCTGACTGTCTACGTGAATCTCTTCAGGATCAGATAAATTTGTGATTTATACTAATACGACAACACACCATTTTGTTTTCAGACATGTTGCGGTGATGGGTTTTCATAACTCCGGTATATAAACACGGTCACTATAGCGACTGCCACGTACATAGTATGGGCTGTAAACCAAGTACCGTCCATTTACCAGCCCGAGTCTCCTCAGGTCTTGTCCAACCTCGACTTCACCAGTTCCTTCTCCATTATTATAACAATATATTATAACATCTGACATGGAAAAAGGAAACAATAAAAAGACAATTATAAGTAAGACAAATTTACTTCTATCGGGTTGTGTCCTTGTAATATGCACGCTAAGGAAAAGTGAGTTTTTATAACGAAAACACTTTACGAATATACTTCGTACAACTTTAGACATTTATGTATGTAATGTTTGTTGGGTTAATGTCCCACCGACCAGTATTGAAGTCATTGGAGTACGCGAAGTCTACTTGACGACCAGTATAGTGCTACACTGCAGTATCATGCGTGCACCTGGTGGCATGGATCCCAAACCCCGTCCATTAAATCCTGACACTGGCGACCCTCCAAACCAGTTCCAGACACACTTCCCTTATTGCTGAGCGCCATGAAAGGGAGCTCTATAACAGGTACTTTTTCTACGATTGGTTATGGGGATGATCGGAACACACGGTTCAGTTGTGAAGTTAGTTGTAAGGTAAAATGTTTGATATTAACCGTTTGTTACAGAATCCTTCGTATATAGTTATTTCGTGAAAAAAAACTCGTCGTTTCATTTTATTACAATTTGTATAACTTTTATTTTAAATTAATTTTATCTGTTTTATAATAATTTTTTTATGAATATTTGAAATCCTAGAAACAGATACTTCTTAATAAGTCCTATGATTTCCTTCAAGATGTTAACAGGCAGTACGTGTTTATTGATTCAGTATATCTATGAAAACATCGCGAATATTAAGCACACATTTAATGATTTGCGTAGACATTGATTGCCTATTTGTATTTTACCTCGCTTCGACAGCATTACGTCATCATAGCGACGTCCATCTGTTCTCATCTACCTAGCGTGGAGGAGACCGAATGCAGAGGCATTCCGGGTAAAACCACGACTCCGCAAGACAGCTGCGATCAAGGCTTCCTCAATGACAAGCTAGACTAAATCGCTCAATGAAATTGGTTAGTTTGTAGAAAGGCTGTGGAAAACCATGAGATATACTTTATACCAAATACCAAAGTGTAGGTCTGTAATATGTTTCTAAGAGAAGGCAATTTTAAGTTCGGTTGCATGGCAACAAAAAAGTTCTTCATGCATTTCCAATCGATAATTTTTTTTTTATATATTCCATAAATATCTGGAGAGTGGTCCAGGGAGTGACCTCAAGGAAAACACTGATGACCCATATATTTGTATGATAGTGTTGAGGCTCAGAAGCTGGATGCTATGTTCCAAATTCAAAGAGTCTGGAAAACGCATTTTGAAGTTATGCTTTCTGGTTGGCTCATCGGCAACCCAAGTTCTTCAGGACAATTCAATAAATCATTAGGGAATTAGCGATCAGGAGCAGACATAAGTACCATTTTAGTGAAATTTAAAGTGAAATCCATGGCAAACGTGATTTCGGAAAGAGAAAGAGATTTTCATGAATTTCCTATATAGTTCTAAACAAAAATCGGTGTGAGTCCTTGAGCGTGGCCATTTTGTGACCCCCCCTGGGGCACTCAACACTTTTGCATGATGTTGAATCAATATGAGCTGATTCTATGTACCAAATATTAACTCTGTAGGTTTCTCTCAAATTATGAGAAAAAGTCATTTTAAAGTTTGTATACAAAATAGCTCACACTATTGATCGTTATTTACTCATGTGATTATAAAAAAAACACAAGATACAACTGTCAGTCAATGTGGTTTTTTGAAGGAGATATAGATTTAAAAATATTCTTAAACTCGAATGTTTTGATAACAAATAAATAAACATCACGTAACTTACAGTAATGCTGGCTTGTCAACTGAATTTAGATCAAAATATAGGAAAAATTTAGGATTTTTTTTTATCATCAAACTATAGGAGTATAAAGGCCATCTTCACCAGGCTAACTACAGCAAATTCCTTCACACTGGCCATGGGCTGTGTGCTTCAGCCAGAATTTAAAATACAGTGTGATTGCATGACCAAAAATACTAGACTGGAATGGGGTTTTGGGGGATTCCTCCTCAAGACATGATCAAAATTACACCTAAAAAAGGTATCTAAGGGATTCCAGATTTGTATTTTGTTCTTTTTTTCGTCAAGAATGTTCATTACTGTAAAGATTTTAGCTTGTTTGAAAATATATACTTACAGAGTGTCTAATTAGTGATCATCTTTCGACACCAAACTTCAATTTGTATGGCGCCTTTTCAAGATGGAAAAGGTCTATGAAGGTGTTATATAATACTTTCAATGTTGCATGTAAGCGTCCAACTCTTACTATAATGAAGACATCCGAACTCCTACCTGAAGAATTATTGAATCCCGATATTCTCTTTAAATCTAATTTATGTATAACATCAATGTAACCCATATTAATAGAACTGCCTGCGGATTCGACCAACCGCTCGTTGTTTCAGTGATCGAAAGAGAATGAAGTTATTGGCAATGGGACCTAAGAGTTATAGCCCTTGTGAGAACGTAGTTTGTGAAACTAAAAAAGTATGTGAAGCTGGCAGTCAATGGCTCGAACTAGTTTGAAAATAAGACTCTAAGTTAGTTCTTTCAATGTTATTTTATAGAGTTTTTTTTTCTAAAAAGGGAGAAAAATTGGTCGCAAACTGGACCAAAAGGATGTTATGGTCGTTTGATGAGAATGAAACTCCATGTGAGAGTGAACAAGTATGTGAAGTTTGATGACAGACGGATTTAATAGTTTAGAAATTATAGCCAGGTTTTTCACCCGAACGATGAAGCCAATGCCAAACACCAGAGTGATGAGTTGATGACAAACCTTTGAAAAACACGACAAGTCAATTAGCTCATAAGTGTTTCACAAAGTTATATAAAAAAACTCGCATGGTAAATCACTTACCAAAAGGACAACGTTGTATTGAGAAATGGAAAAGGACATGCCATTCTTATATCTTCCGAAACATAAAGGTATTCAAATTGGTTGATTTGTGGTTTATATGGAACATTTTCATATTCTGGGTAAATTTAATGTACATACACAATATGTTGAAATGTATTTACCATCTGACAGGATATTTTTCGAACTGAAACTCCTGAGAGTGCTTAAGCTAGAGACTCAGATTAAAATCCCATTTGATCAGAATTTTCCTTATAAACATTCTCTTGTATTCCAAGACATTTAAATAAACTATTTTATCTATAAACGTTTCTAAGAAACTTTCCTGACTTTTTTCTTCCTTAATATCGAAAATATTTTAATTGAAAGTTATTAATGCAATGTTTTCTCAATGACTAACTCCATTCAATGTCATAAAAAATATAGTAGTAAAAAGTTTGCAAATAATTTCAAGAAATGATGTAATTCTGAATTCATAGTTTCATATTAAATTACAATTGCTTCAATTTTACAAGTAAACATTATGAAGCATTTCGGCCTTCTAATTGAGATTGCTGTTAAACAAGATTTATGTGCCAAGTAAGATTAAGGCCTTTAATTTATAATACTTATAGTATGACTGAGGATTTCTTTTCATTCATTTTGGTGGTAAAAGAAAAAGCTGCATGCATGAAAAAAACTCTTATCCCTCCTCCCCCACCCCTGAAGCAGAAGACATTTTAACAAGAATAGGCTAGCGTGGGACATTGTTATACAGATTTGAAAGTTTGGCACACCCTTCATGTCCAAACAGGAAGCGGTCACTGTACCTTACAAAGAATGGAGATGGACTGATAGGTAAAAGGACCGTTTTCAATACTGCAAACTATGTAGATATCTAGACCCAGCATCCATTGATCTTTTTTATTCCTTAAAGATTTACAAAACATTTTTTTACCAAAAATATAGGAAAAAATAATCAAAATATTGGAACAATTAGGAATTATAGGAGGTTTTCAATATTACAGGATTTCTTTCAAAACATAAAGGTCTAATGGATTTGTCGTTCTGTATGTCTAAAGTTTGACACATATGTCTACACTTTTCCTGGTTACTAACCGATTCGATATTTTGCAACTGATTCAAATTATATAGACTCCTGGAAATAAAATAAAATGCAAGTGTCTTTTTATACTTAGCGTTTTATTTGTGTCAGTAATAATCATTACAGTCAAGTGGTTTAAATAGTAGGTCAAATGGGCAATTGTGTGTTACTGATTTAGAGTAGGACTGAATTAAGTTATGTGAAAGCCATATAATTTTGAAGGTTTGTGTTTTACATAATGCATTTTCATAAATTTTGGGTTTAATTTAGCATCCCAGCCACAAACAAATCACATTCGATACTGCCTAAAACGCTTAAGAGAGGCTTATTCTAGACAAAAGGTAAAATCACCTTGTGTGACTGTCGTGAAAAAACCCTGACTGGAGGCATTCTGCTCTGACTTATTTCACTCTCCAGGATCAACGAATTTGCATGAGGATTCCAATGCACACATGGCTAGTAAGTACACTCTTAACATTTAAGATACACGTAAATTATCAGTTATGATAAGTTGTGACACATATCCCAGTGTATCAATATTAATCAAATATCTATACTAAGGAAAAGAATTTACTGTACCAAACACAGTAATGAAATAGGTTAATTATATGGATAAAGTAAACAGAGAATATTTTGCCAAAATACCCAGAAAAAAATCATTTTTGCCAAAAAGAAAATATTGGAATTAGAAACCGTTAAAGGATGGTTTTCTCAGGTAAAGCGGCCCTTTTTTTTTTTAAAGAAATTTCTCAGAAAGGGCCTAAAATTTTGGGAGCTCTTGTTACACAAAAACCCCTTAAATGAAACTAAAAAGTCAACTTAGGGGTCTTTTTTTTTAAATAAAAATAAGCGGGGAAGATGAGCCATTTGTCCCTTTCTACCATTTTGTCTGTACATTCGTTGAAGAGGGCTTTTGGGTTATTTATTCCAGATTACAGTTTAATAAAAAAATCACCTTTTTATTGCAAACATTTAAATTCAAAAAAGAATATATGAAAAGAAAAACGAAATACATGGGAAAGTAATTGAATTATGCGATACATTTGAAGTGTTTTTGGGGGTATTTTAAAAGAAATTTTGTTCTTACCCTGGTGATCTTAAATCTCTATAGCTTTTTCCCGAAGGGCCCAAAATCTGGAAAAATTAATACATCATGCATACAATACAGCTCCCAATTTTCCCAAAATAACGAAAAATCAGAAATTTATTATTTTACTTTTTCAAGGGAACCCTTTTCTTATTTTTAAAATCTTTATAAGTATTTTCTTAATGAAAAAGAAAAGCTATATTTTTAAATTTTTGATATTAAATAAAACTATTTCACTATTTTTGATATATCCCCCCTTGAAATTTTGCAGGAACAAATTGAATCTTGAGCAAAAAAATGCAGAATGTTTGTTCAAAATAAAGTGTTATGTTGATACCCATCGATGAAAAAGGTGGTCTGAGGGTACCAAGCAGACGTGTTCAGACGCTGCGTAGAAGCCATCTCGGTACAGTTTCCCGCTACAAGTCTGTTGTTTAAATTTTGAAAGGACAAGTGAGTCCAGAACATTTGGGAAATTTGATACAAATACGTTGAAAAAATCCACTTCGCAATGACCGATGTCACAAAATTAAAATGACGGGACCCCTTTTTCCCCGGGGCCGAGAGGTAAAGGGCGTGCTTTACACCCCTCAATCCCTCAGCGCGTGGGTTGAATTTCCCGGAGGGTCATTCGGATTTTTTCAAAAAAGTGAGGGCCCTTTAGCTGCTTGCGGTGGTCGGTGGTTTTCTGAAGCATCGTGCATCGGGGTTTCCCCCCCCTGTAATTAGTGGGTGCTTTATACTGAAATTCGTCGAAGCGACGGAAACTAAATAGTCAAGTCAATTAATTGAAGACATTTGGAGCGAAAAGGGCATGCGTAACCGGGGCATTGTAATAATATAAAATCAGTTGGGTTTTTTTTTAAAAAATTTTTTTAAAAAAACAAATTTTAATGATAAAATTGGTTTCAACGAAACTAGTGAAATGGGTTTTTAAATTGGGTCAATTGTATGCCCTTTACAGAAATTAATGGAAATAGGGGGAAACACGTTAAAAAGTGTTTATCGTACAATTTTATTGACAATTATTTGGTGGAAAAATTTCAAAAGTACCCAAAAAATACGATGGTTGAAATTTAAAAATTTGTGTTTTTAGTTTTCCCCTTTTTTATGTCTGGAAAATATCAATTTCATAGGGAAATCTTTCGTTCAAGGACGGTTATTTGGGACCAATGATTGAATTAAAACAAAAAAGTTGGAATGCAAAAATAAATTTGTTTAAAAATTTTCCGGTTTTCTCATTTTCTTAATGTGTAAAACATGGGAGATTGGTGGAGATTTTTTTTTTAAAACGATACTCTGTTTTAAAATTTTTTTATTTTTTTTTTTATGCAAAAAAATGAAATATGAGTTCTATCATAAGATTTAATCGTAATTCCACCTGTGGCGATATGATATTTCCGGAATTTTTTTTTATTGGGGGATATAGTCTGATGTATTTATTTGGGAAAAAATTTTCAAAATGGGTTTTTTTTTTATAGTGTGAGTAAAAAAAATAAATCATTTTTAAAAAGCTGAATTATATTCTCGTTACAACTCATAAGGCTGACAAAGTGATTCAACCGATTCAATCGCGTGTGAAAAGGCACAGTACACCCAAATAAATTCCTTCTTCGTATCAGTTAACCGTTTGGGTTCGAGCAGGCGTCCATCCAAATCCGCAAACACCGTAATAAAAAAATTAAATATTTTTTTGAAGTGGATTATATGGTGGTTTTCCCTGGGGAAGAAAAAATTGTTTTGAGGAATGAGGAAAGTTTATAAAATAAAATATATTTTAAAAAAAATGTGTCTCCCTCTGTTTGCGATACCCCACGGTTGAAAATTAAAATCCAAAACCAATAGACATACGAATATTTAAATGTGTTTTCTAGGTGAATAAGTTATCACATATTAAAAGCATTAAAAAAAAAAAAAAAAAAAAAAAAAAAAAAACCCTGGGCCGAAAGTTTTGGGGGATCACTTGTCATTTTCAGATTCGAGCCATGCATATCACGTTAGTCACGTTCGTCTTATTTTCTTAAACCATTTAAAAAAAAATAAAGTACGTGCTGATAAATTTTAAAAAAATTTTCATACTTGCTTATTGCTTGTTTAACAAGAAAAAAAAAGCATATTTATTTTAATTAGAGTATTTTGAATGTTTGTTTTAAAAGGGATGTCAATTTTTAATTTTTCCCCTTGGGATATAAATGCTTAAATTGGTTATAGTAATAGCCTTATAGGTATAGCCCTGTTTTAAATCCGGACCTTGGGTTTTTACAAATATTGGGGTATTTAGCCTTCAGTTGATTACATATATTGGGATATGATATCAGACGATTACAAAATGGGGGCTATGGGGCCTATCAGTCGATTCATATATTGGGGTATGAAAAAATCAGTCTGTTACATATATTGGAAAATGAAACCTATCGGATTAAAATTTATTGGGATATGAAGCCTTCAGTGGGTTATATTTGGAGGGTTGCCTATCAGTATGTTTACTTTATATTGGGACTATTGAGCTATCACCTGATCTACATTTTATTACATAACCTATCAGTTGTATACAAATTTGGGACTATGAGCCTATCTTATTACATATTTTGGGACTAGAAAACCATCGTCTGGTACATTTAAATTTGGGTATGAGCCCATCAGTCCCGATTATATATTGGGCTATGAGCCTATCGTTGATACATTATTTTGGGGACTATGAACCTATCAGCTGTTCATATATTGGACAGAAACTATCAAGTTTATTACATTATTGGATATGAAATATCAGACTGATTAATTATTGGGACTTTTTAACTATCAGGCTGATTAATATATTGGGATAGAACTATAGGGCGATACATTTTTTGGGACTAAGAGCCCATCCCAAATGATTACATATAAAAGGGGGGGGTTGAAAACCCATCAGGCTGATTAATATATTGGGGGCTATGGCTATCAGTTGATTACATTATTGGGACAAAAAAACCCATCAGTGTACTATAAATTGGGATTTTGAACCTATCAGGTGTTACAAATATTTTGGGGGTATGAGCTATAGTGGGTAATATATTGGGCCCATGAAAAATATCAGTCTGATTACTATATTGGGAATAGAACCTATAGGTTGATTAATATAAAGGGGCTATGGCTATCAGTTTGATTATATATATTGGGACTAGAACCCATCAGTTGATTACATATATGGGGCTTGAACCCATCAGTCTGAAATTTCAAAATTTGGGGGCTAAGAGCTTATAGGTTATTACCATAAATTTTTGGGGTTGGCCTATCGTTGATTATATATATTGGGGCTTGAACCCCTTTAGTTGTTAATATATTGGGGATATGAACCCAGTCTGGAAATTTCAAATTTGGGACTATGAACTTTTCAATTTTAATACATATTTGGGACTATTTTGGGCCATCAGAGTTTTCTTTATTGGGAATTTGAGCCTATCAGGTGTTACTAAATTGGGACTATTTAGGCCTTTTAAGGGATTACATATATTTTGGGGTATGAACCCAAGGCTGATTACATATATGGGGACTATGGGGGCTATTAAAGGGTGTTTTCATATATTGGATATGAACCTATCAGTCGATTAATATATTTGGGGCATGAACTTTTCAGATGATTACCCTTGGGGACTATGAATTTTTTCCCGTCGGGTTACCTATATTGGGGGGCTTTGACTATAGTCTGAATAATATATTGGGACTATGAAACTTCGGGCTGATTAAAAATTGGGACTTGAACCTATCAGGCTTTATTAATATATTGGGAAATAGAACCCATCAGCTGATTACATTATTGGGACTATGGGAAACCTTTTCAAATCTGATTACAATTTGGGAATTTGGCCCCCATCGTTGGAAATTTCATATGGGACTATGAAACCTCAGTCTGATTACATTATTGGGTATGAACCTATCAGCGAATTAAAATTTTGGGACTTTGAAAACCCCTATCAGGGCGTTACATAAATGGATATGAGCTATCAGTCTGATTAAAAAATATGGGATGAACCTATCAGATGATACATATATTGGGACTATGACTTAGATGATTAATTATTGGGGGGTTTTAACCCATCATTGATTACATTTAAATTGGACTATGAAACCCATCGGTGATTTCATATAAATTTGGGCTATGAACCTATCAGGCGATTACATATTTGGGAAATGAGCCTATCAGTTGATTACATAATTGGAATATGGGCCCATCAAATTTTATACATATTTTTGGGACTAAGAACCCATCGATGTTACATATATTGGGACATGAGCCTATAGACTGATTACATAAAAGGGCTATGAAAAATATTTAAAACTGATTAAATATATTGGGACTATGAGCCCATCAATTGATTACCCTATATTGGGATATGAACCTATCGTAGATTACAAAAATTGGGATTTGAACTATGGGTGATTAAAAATTTTTGGGAATTGGGGCCATCGTTGATTACATATATTGGGAATATGAGCCTATCAGATGTTACATATTGGGATATAAAACCCTACCCGACTGTTACATAATTGGGAGTATGAGCCTATCATGATTCATATATTGGGAATATGACCCTCAGCCCTTAAAAAATATATGGGGACAAAGATTATCAGTTGATTCATATATTGGGACTATGAGCTACCCAGACTGATTAAATATTTGGGACTTGAACCTATCGGGTCTGATACAAATATTGGGACTTTTGAAATCAGGTGATTACATTTATTGGGACTTAAACCCTTTTTCGTTGTTTTAATATATTGGGACTATGAACTATCAGGCTGAATTACATTATTGGGTTTTGAGCTACAGGCTGTACATAAAATGGGACTTGAACCTATCAGGCTGATTACATAAAAGGGAATATAAACCCTTTTCAGGTGATTAATTTTTGGGGCATGAACCAATCAGGCTGATACATATATTGGGAAACTATGAGCTGTCAGTGTTTAAACTTAATTGGGACTATGAACCTATCGGGACTAAATACATATTTCGGATATAAAAACTATCGGGTGATTACATTTTTTGGGCTAGAACCTAAAAGGTGTTTACAAAATTTTGGGGAAATATGAGCTATCAGTCTGATTACATATATTGGAATATGAGTACAGATGAAACTTTATTGGGACTATGAACCTATCGATGATTTACATATATTGGGAGTATGACCCTATCAGACGATTATATATTGGGAATATGAGCCTATCAGTCTTATTACTAAATTGGGATATGAATCTATCAGTTGATTACTATATTGGGCTATGAGCAAAACAAAAGGGTAATATATTGGGACTATGAACCTACCCAGTCTGTTTACAAAAAAGGGGGACTTGAACATCAGATGATTAATATATTGGGTTTGAGCCTATCAAAACTGTTTAAACATATATTGGGAATATGGCCTATCATTAAAATAATTTTTGGGGGATTTTGAATCTACAGTCTGATTCCATATTTGGGATATGGCCTATCAGGGGATTACAAATTGGGTTGAACCTATCGTCTGATTAAAAATTTTGGGGTATGAACCTTTCCCCAGTTGATTACTTTTTTTGGGGCTATGAACCTTCAGGCTGTTTAATTATTGGGACAAAGAGCCTTCAGGCGATTACAATTATTGGGAACTATAAAACTATAGGCTGATTACATTTTGGGAAAGAACTATAAGGCTGATTCCATTTATTGGGACTATGAACCTATAGGCTGATTACAAAATTGGGACTATGAGCCTGTCAGTGATAAATTGGGACTAGAACCTATCAGATAAATTAATATATCGGCTTGAAACAGTTTGTTTACATATATTGGGATATGGCCATCGGGACTGTTTTAAAAATTTTGGGGGACTAGGGAACTACCCAGTTAAATCCAAATTTGGGACAAAGAGCCTATCAGTTGATTACTATATTGGGATATGAATTTGTTGATTAAATATTTGGGGCTATGAGCCAATCAGACTGATTACATTATTGGGACTATGAACCTATCAGTCGATTAAAAATTTTGGGAAAATGAGCCCTATCAGTGTTTACATATTTTGGGACTATGAGCTTACCCGTTTGATTCGTATTTTGGGACTATGAACCCTTCAGTCTGTTTAATATATTGGGATTATAAAAATCTATCAGTCTGATTCATTATTGGAATGAGCTATAAGATGATTCATATGGGGGGAAACAAAGGAAACCTATCAGTCCGATTACAAATATGGGTTTGGGAGCCTTCAGTTGATTAATTTGGGGGGGACAAAAACCCTATCAGTTGTTAAACTATATTGGACATGGTTATCAGTTGTTACATTATTGGGATATGGGCCTATCAGTTGATTAATATTTTGGGGGATTATGAACCTATCAGGCTGATTACATTTTTGGGGGATAAAAACCCTATCGGGGCTGTTATATATTGGGGATATGAGCTTATGGGTTTGTTTAAATTTAAAATTGGGCTATGAACCTATCGGCTGATTACAAAATAGGGGGACTATGAGTTATCATTTTTGTTTTAATTTTTGGGGGATATAAACCCTATAGGAAATTTATATTGGGAATGGTTTATCGTTTGTTACATATATGGGACAATAAACCCTTATCGGGGAAGGTTTTCCCTATATTGGGACTTGAACTTAGGTGATAAAATATGGGAATGAGTTATCAGTTTGATAATATATTGGATATGGGCTATCAGTCTGATTACAAATATTGGGACTATAAGCTTTTCTGTTGTTTTCCCTTAGGGGGGATTAAAAATCTATCAGTCTGACCCCCATTTTGGGGGGCTATGAACTATCAGTTGTTTACATATATGGGACTATGAATCAAACAGTTTGAATACATATATTGGGACTATGGCCTATAGGTAAAAAAACATATTTGGATATAAAACTTTCAGTCTGATTAATTTTATTGGGACTATGACCCTATCGTTGATTACATATAGGGGGGACTATGAAACCACATTTGTTTAATATATTGGGACTATGACCCAAATCAGGCTGATACAATATTGGGCTAGGGATTATCTTTTGTTTAAAATTATTGGGACAAATAAAAACCTTCAGTTGATTAATTTTTTTTTTGGGACTATGACCCTTTCCCGTTTGAATCAAAATTGGGACATGAGCCTTCAGGTGTTTAATATATTGGACTATGAAATACCCAGGTGATAAATCAAGATGTTTTTTAAAAAGGGTTTTTAAAGGGAAACTTTAAAAAATATATCAATTTTGCTTTGGATACGGATACTGGTCTGTCGCCAAAATTTTTACGTAATTCCCATGTGGTTTGTTACCCAAGATATTTTTGAGAGTGTTTAAGGATTTTTTCTGAAATTAAAAATGTAAACAAACTTATATTAAATATAAATTTCCCCCTTGTTTGGCGCTCAGCATAAAGGGTAGTTGCAGGACTGGTGGCCAGTGTAAGGATAATGTGATGGGTGTTGAAACCTGCCATGTCTACGGCGTGATATGCAGTGTGGGCACTATATCTGTCTCAAGTAGATATTTCTCAAATGACTAAAAATCTGTCGGTGGGACTTTAAAACCAACAAAAAAACATAAAATTAATTTAATAGATCTAGTTCATATTTTTTAAACTCATAAATTTAAACATTTATTATTGCTTAAACTTTAATGTTATTTCAAATTGCTTAAATAAAAATGAAGCCCTTTGTTAATGAACTTCTTTTGAAGCCCTTTTAAGCATATTTATGTTTGTCATTTTCTGGGAAAGAACGTTTGGATTTGTTAATCTAAAAGCCTTTCATAAATTAAGTTTATGTTTTGACTTAGATAATAATGATATAAAAAAATAACGCTTAAAGGTGTAGTTTGAAAGTATAAACGGATAGGATAATTGTTTTTTTTTTTATTTTCGCCTCACAAAGACTGTAGCTTAGTGTGTCCGTGACACGTTACATATACTGGGTACCCAAAGGGTTTTTTTGTTTTTTTGTTGTTGTGTTTTTTCTGGGATTTTTTTCTCTATATATTGAGACATTAGCCAGTTTAGCGGGGAAAAATCACCTTTATTTTTGGCAATAGTTAAAAAACTTCCTTTTTTGATTTTAAAATATTTTCTAGACATCTGAAATTTTACCCCAAAAAAAAAAAGTAAAAAACATCGAAAATTTAAAATTTTCTTGCTCCCCCTTTAAAACCCAAAATTCAAATTTTTAAAAAATGAGGGGACCCAAAGTCCCTTTTTTAATATTCTTTTAGGAAAGACTAGGGGAAAAATGTATTTATTGTGTTTAGTTTTCTTAGAGAATTGTAAAACTTTGAAAAAGTCAAAAACAAAAAAAAACTTTAAAACCCGAAAGGGAATGGGCGGACTGTATTGAAAAAGTGGTTTAAATTTTTTGGTCATTCAAAAAAAAAAATCGGGGGAATTTTTTTATTGGGGGGGGGGTTTTATTTTTAAAAAAATTTAAGGTGGGGGAAAAGGTGGTTGGGGGAAAGGGAAATTTTAAATTTTTTTGGTTTTGTGAGTCATGCATGGTTCGAACATCTTTTATGTCTGCAGTTATCGCAGGACCCCGGTTCCGGTACCTTTGGAAAACCCTCAGTTCAGCTGCCCCGGGGCAAGTAAAAAAATGGATTGAAAAAACCCACGAAACCCTACATCAAATTTAATTAGCTTGGTTATTTTTTTGGGGGTAGCATGTACGGTGATTTTTTTTTTTTTTGCTTGCAAGGGAGATATTTGTGAAGGCATTTTAATGAATGAAATTCCCGTTGGTGGGGCATTTAAACAAGCAGACAAAACAGCGTGAGATTGTTGAAGTTTTATAATTAAAATGTTATAGGTGTGTGTTAGGGCTGTCAAGTGTTGCGATTTTAGGTAATCTGAAATGCCCCAAGATAAAATATTAAAAATGCAAGCTTTACAAAGTTTATAAACATAGGGAAACACGAGTGGTTCCGGAATATGTAAGTCAAATTGTAAAGTTGGTGGGTTTGCTTAACCCTTTTTCTAACAAAAAAGATTTTTGATTTTAAAAAATTAAAGTGGTAAATAGCAATTGGATTTTTAAATCTAATTTTGAAAAAAAAATAAAAATTTTCTTCATTGGACCCGAATAAAAAATAGGAGGAAACTTGATATTTTTGTTCATGGGGTTTTCCGGAGTTCTGGTTTTTTAAAACTTATTCCAGTTCACCCTTTTTTAAAGTATTTAAAAAAAATTGTTTTTACATATTTGTATTAGAAAGTACCCAGTTAATTAAAAGCCTAAGAACTTTTTAAAGGGAAAAGAATGTGTAAGTATGGGAATATTTAATTTGGGTGCAAGTATGTCAAGCGTAAAAGTAAGACAATTTACATAATCTCAGATCAAAAGTCAAATTTGTTTTTCACTTGATTATGCAATAAATAAAGTTTTCAGAAAGAAATGCATAAAAAATATGGCCTGAGAGATGTAGGTGAAAAGTTTTATCTTCTGTTAATGTCTGGGTTCATACCCGGTACAACAAACTGTGTTGGTGAACTCTTTCCCGGGGAAAAAGGAAACTGAAAAAAGGGTCAGTAGCGGTTCCCAAACGTGAATTCATCAGATTAATATCAAAACCTTTGGGAGAGACTAATTCAAAGGTTTTACTGGATAATTTCACATAATTTTCACGGGAATATTTAGATAATTATACGTAGTTAAAATGTATAAATAAAAATACGGGAACCAGGATAGGGCGAAAATGTCAGTATGTCCGGGGTTTAAAGGGGGATAATTCAAATAAAAATAGATGTTTTCTTTTAAACGAAAGATAGGGATTTTCTGCAACATCTGCTTATTAGTTTTATAGAAGATGACATAATAGTTTAAAAATTGCCCAAAAATTGCACTTTCTATCTCCAAAAATTTCTCTATAAAATGCACAATAGAAACATTCTGTGATTTAAATAAAGTCGCCCATATCTGAATGTGTTACATACAAAAATATCTATGTTATGACATGAAGAAAAATGAACCAGTTTTTCAAAGTAAGTTTAACTTCATCAACATAAAAATTTAAACCATCCCTCGTTGTAATTGTTAATTTTGCCCCGTAGGAAAAGATTGAATTTTGTAAAAGTGTTTATCTTGGGGAAACCGAACGTAGTTAAACGTATTAGCGATTTTGGCGTGTTTGGGCTCCGTAGTTTTGCTTAATTCCTGGAATTTGAACTATGGGATATTTGAAGGAAACATCCCAGCCTAAAAACTGATGAAATTGATATCTTAGCATACAAATGCAGTTTTAAAATGTCTAAAAAGGGGGCTGGGGGTGTTTTTCAAGGTTGCAAAAAAGCCGCTGCTACCTGTGTTGCAATACGGGGTTTTGTCTTGTGCCGTTTTCATGTATAAATTCAAGCTTTTTTGGAAAAAGTTAACATTCGACAAAAAAAAAAAAAAAAAAAAATCAAGATATAGCCCATCAATTGCTTTGATTTTATTTTTTTTTTTTTTTTTTTTTTTCCCTTGCGCAAAATTTTTTTAAATGGGAAACCCCGCGCGTGGGCTTTTCCTTTTTTATGATGCAAGATTATTTAAATACTTATTTTCCATTGATTTCTTATATGAATCCAATTCAATAAAATTGGTACGGTAGAAAGCTCTTAAAACTGCTCATTTTATTCGAAAAATGTAAAAATTATTTTAGTCGTTTCTGAAATTGACTGGTACCTCAAAAAAACAGCATATAAACGCAAATTTGCTTATTCATTTAGTTTTTGCTTATAAATTTGTATTGGTACCCCCAATTTTATAAAAATAATATCTTTGGAAAGGCAATTATTTAGCTATATTTTTTATTCATTTTATATTTACAAAAATCGATTTTATTGGATAGGCTATATATGCGTGGGGTGAAAACAAATTTCCCCGTGCCTTAAAACCCTAAATTCATGTCTAGGACTATTTAAAAATTAAAAAAAGGTTTGTTAGGAGAAGAAAAAAAAAAGACAAAAGACGTCCGTGACGTAAAATGAGTTTTTTTTCACTAATTGTTAAGACACCCTAGACTACTAATGACAAAATTTAACTTTTTTATTCAAATAGGACAGTTTTTTAGATTTAAATATTGCGTCATTTGGTTCGAATTTTTGATCGCCAAAATTGTTGGACTTTTTGAAATTGAAAAGCGGACACCGGTTACACAATAAGAACGTAATATACCCCATTCTGTGAAAAATTTTATGAAAAAACGGCCCCCTTTAATAAAGGCTTGGCCCCGGGACCCAAACTCGTTTCAAATTTTAAAGTGGGCGCATATGAGTCTAGGTTTGAAATCATTGAAATCGAAAAAACCCGGCTCTGATCATTTGTCATTAATTTTCATTTTTTCCTTCGGGCAAATTCAAAAATATAGAAATACTCTTGTTAATATTAGAAATAACATTATAATAATGGGCGTCACTGACGTCATATGACGTTATTTCACAAAATATTTAAACTCCCAGGACCTATAAAATGACCCCATAAACTCTTTTATCTAAATAGGACATTTTTTAGAAATTTTAAAATTAAAGACCTTGGTTCGAATCTTTGGGAACGCTATAGGAAACCCTTGGAATTTTGAATTTTGAATAAAACGGAACCGGGGGTGACACTAGAACTAAATAACAATTTGTGAAAATTTTATGAAATCGGTTCATTTAAAATGGCTTGGACCGCGTACAATCTTTTGTAGTTATTTCAAGTGGAGTCATATGACGTTTATAGAGATTTTAAAATATAGAAATCAAATACCAAATTTTTTGGGAATATGCATAAAAAATTTTATTGTCCCTTTGGGCCCTATTACATAAATTTTAATTATTTTTTTAAAATTTGAAATTTGATGACTCATAGCGTCAAGGTCCATTTTCACAAAAAATTTAAATCTATCGGAGATCTATATACGACAAAATATCAACCTTCGTTATTTAGGGACGTTTTATGGCATTTATCAAAATTTTAGTCCTTTGGGTTTGAATCTTGCATTCGCTAGAACCTTGGTTTTCGAATTTTGAAAAACGGAAAACGAGATGCACAACTAAAACTTAATATAAATTCTGGAAAAATTTATAAAAATCGGTTTTTTAAAATTTTTTGCTTGGGACCCGTAAAAATTTTGAGTTTTTTTTTTTTTTGTTAAACTTAAAAGGGTTTGGTTTAGGGGGAAAAAAAAAAAATTCGGAACCCCTCAGTGTGTTTAACTTTATTTCTCAAAAAACCTTTGTTTTTTTAAAAAAATATGAGGAATATTATTTGTAGAGAAATGTTTCCTTTTCTTTGAGCTTAAAGTTAATGATTGCCCAAAGATTCATGTTGTAAGGGGGGAAAAAAACGAAATTCGGCAATGTTTGGTGATTTTTTCTTTTTTTAAAGAGGTTTAAGAGTTGTATCAAAAAAAATATTAAAAATCCTATAGAAAAAGGGGTTTGTGAAATGTAGAGAATTTTAAGACGATTATTTTGGTACCTAAAGTTTTGAAATGTCCAAGTTAAGGAATTTTACATAAAAAATAAGAATTTAAACATGTAATTTCAGCGATTTTTTCGTTATGTAGGTTTACGGCTTATATCTTAAAACCCATATTAAAAATAAGTCAACTTTTAAAGAAAATGAGAGTAGAGAATTTTAAGACGATTTTTTTGGTTTTAAGTTTTAAAATTTGATCAAAGTAAAAGGAAATTTACATCAAAAATAAGAATTTAAAATATAGAATTCTGGATTCTCCCGCTTAGAGTTTTCCCGGTTATATCTTAAGAATCTTAGAAATAATTTCCCTACTTTAAAGCAAGTGAGATGTAGGAATTTTAAAGCGATTATTTTTGGACCTAAGTTTTGAAATTGATAAGAAATAAGGAAGTTACATAAAAAATAAAATTTAAACCCTTTGAAAAAAATTTTCATAAAATACCCCCTACTTTCGTTTTCCCCGTTAATTAAAGCTTTTTCGGAAAATATGTAAGTGTACGATATGTATTTCTTTAAAAATTAAAAAAAAACAAAACTTTTTATTAAAAATATTGATATTATTGCTAAAAGGTGCCCTTCCGGGGGCCGAGGTTTAGAGGTCCCCCTCGGGGCGGGGGTGTGGGTTCGTTTTCCAAAATCGTAAAAAAAGGACTGTTATAGTCCCCGTTGAAAAATTGCAATAAGGGAAAATTTCAGGATGGTTGGGCCCCGGGAATCCCCCGGGTAATGTGATGGGTGTGGATATGCCACATGTCTCGACGTGATATGCGTGTGGCAGCACAAAAAAGCATTAAGTAGACATCGCTCCAAATATGAAATCTGTCGGTGGGCGTTAAACCCAACAAACAAAAAAAACAAAAAAATGTTTTTCAAGATTTAAAATTTTTTTTAAATCATTTTTTTTCTTTATTTGAAAATCAGTTGCAGCATTGCTTCCCAAAAACCCTTTTAGGTTTTGACACATTTTTTTAGACCCTTGTTGAAACATTGCAATTTCCCCACTTTATTGTTTCATTTTCGATAAAAGTTGTACAAAGCTAATTTTCCCAAAATTTTTGAAAATGATAACTTGTGAAAATATATGTTTTTGTACAATGTAATTTTTTGCCAGCTGAGATACCTGAGCGTTTATAAGTGTAGACGTTTGAAACAAAATGATCAACAATGTTTTTTAAGAGCTGCAAGCTAATTTGTCTGTAATGCGGCGTTCCCCAGTGCCGATTAGGGGCCCCCTTTGAGACCGACGCGCTACGACACGAAAAGCGAAAAAGGGGGATTACTATACTTAATGTCCCACATTGTTGAACGCGTCTTTTTGTTCGTAAAAGGTCCTAGGGTCGGGAGGGGCCCGGAGAGATCGGTCAAGATCCCGAAATTAGGTGCGTTCCGTAAAAAATTCGTGAAATCACGATTTTTGTCTAGTCGGATTCAATCGGGGCTATGTGTGAAGATTCCTGTATCGCATCAGAACGGGGTTCAGAAAAGGGGTAATCGGGACGAAATTTTGCTGGAAAAGGCTGGATCGGGACGCCTCCTGAAAATTTGATTGTTGTCGTGATTAATAAATGTTTTTAAAAATTTTTTTTAAAAATTTTAATTTTCCACAAATCACAGGATTTTATAGATCTTGCCTTTAATCGGGGAATGGTCCAAACATGGAGGCAGTAAAAATCCTGATGTGTGACTGGCATTAGTAAAAGCGCAAAATTGTATAATTGTTAATCGTCGTTCGATGTATTACAGCGTTATTTAAATTTTACTCCGGGCCCCGGTCGAGATTCTATTGATGGTAGCATTTCTATTTCAATTCCGAAAATGTAACGAAATTTAAAAAAAAATAGAATTTTTTATATGCGAATTAAGAGGTTTAAGTTTAATTGTTTTTTTTTTTAATACCTTAAAACTAACCCAAATAGTACAATGGTTTTTCAGGATTTATTTGGTATGAATATAAAATTGGGCGGGTTATAAGAAAGTATTCAAAAAAAGATTTATTTTTTTTGGAATATGGTTATTTCACAAAGTTCTGCTGAGGCCCCCTACGAAAAAAAGTAAAGGTAGGGAATTAAATATATATTCTTTTAACGGTATTAATCTTTATTTTTTTCAATTTTAGCAAAAAAACCATCATTGTACACGAATAAATCTAGTTGGATTTTTTCCCCTACGGGGAGAAAGATTTTGGGTTTTGTACTGTTTTTTTTTATTATTAGGTTTTGCCTTTTTGGCAGAAAGCCCTATTGGGTTTGTTATGTTTATTAGGGCTTTCTCCCCAAAGCAGAAAGCCCCTATTGGGTTTTTTTGTATTTTTTTATTCTTCTTATTGGACTTTTCCCCCTTTGGCAGAAAGTCCTATTGGGTTTGTAGTTTTTTTATTAGGTTTTGCCTACAGGCAGAAATCATATTGGGTTTGTACTGTTTTTTTATTATTCTTCTTCTTCTTCTTTTAGGATTTCGTACAGGCAGAAAGTCATTGGGTTTGTATTTTTTTTTTATTCTTCTTCTTCTTATTTTTTTTTTTTTTTTTTCCCTTTTATTTGTGTTAATTTCAGGGTTCCCCTTGACTCAGAACAAGAAAATTTTTTTGGCATATTTAAAAACCAGAGTTTTGGGGGTGCAATGAATTTCTATTCAATGCGTCATAAAACGTCAGATTTGAGTCATGTGAAAAAGTTTTTTAGCGGTCTACAGCCATTGTTTGTAAACCCCATTTTCATCCAATTTTCCAGATTGTTATTTTAAGTTCTGTTGTGCATCTGTGTCCGTTTTTAAAAAATTCGAAAATCCTGTTTTTAGCGAACCCAAAATTCGAACCAAAGGCGAAAATTTTTAATGCTTATAAAATTGTCTATTTAAGATAGAAAGTTGTGTTTAGTCGTAATAGGTTCTAGAAGTTTTAAACTTTTGTGAAAAAAATGTCATATGGGTACGTGGTCATTATATGTAAGTATTTTAATATTAACAAGAAATTTCTATTTTTTAAATTGTCAAAGGGCAATAAAAATTTTAAAAGAACTCTTAAAAGGGGAAAATTTTGTTTTCTATGTTTATATTGTATGAGTCATTGCGTACACATGAAATAAGCTAAAAGATTTACGCGGTCCGAGCCATTTTTTAATGAACGATTTTCAAATTTTACAGAATGGTATTTAAGTTCTAGTTGTGCACCCCCGGGTCTGTTTCTCAAAATTCGAAATTCCCAAAGGTTCTAACGATCCAAGATTCGAACCAGGTGTAAATTTTCAAATGCTTATAAAATCGGTCCTTTTTGAGAAAAAAGTTGTTTTGGTGTATGTAGGTCTCTTGGAGTCTTAAAATTTTTTTTAAATTTGATCATTTGACGTCACGGCGTATTTATGAAAATTATTCTAACATTAAAAGATTTTTTCTAAAAGTTGAAATGGTCGAAGAGCATGAAAATTTAATGGCATATGTTTCAGACAAAATAATTTTCTAGTCAATAATCTTTAAGACTATGACGTATATGACGCCCTTGCCATATTCTACAAAGTTTGTAGCGGTTACAGCCATTTTTGTGAACCGATTTTATCAAATTTTCACAGATTGTGTTATTAAGTTTGTTGTGATCTCGGTGTCCCTTTTTCAAAATTCGAAAAGTCCATGGTTCTAAACGAATTCAAATTGAAACCCAAAGGGCTAAAAATTTTTTTAGAAAGTGTATATTGATTTTTGTTGAGCATCCGGTGTCCGTTCTTTTAAATTCAAAAAAGCAAAGGTTTTATTGGGATCCCAAAATTCGAACCCTTGACGTCAAATTTTAAATACGTATAAAATCGTTTCCGATGGGTTTAAAAAATATTTGGAAAATAAAATAAGTCACTAAGAGCTTTAATTTGAAGATGAACGTCAAAATTATTTCTGAATATACTGTAAATTTTTGTTGTTAACTTCCCCAGGGGCCCCGAAATCTTATGGGATATACTTTAGAAATGCTTTAGAATGCAATGTAATTCATATTAATTTGAGTTTCCATCGATTTTATCGGACAAAAAGCTTTTCGCGGTTTCAATTTTTTTTTGGGGAAAATTTTCAGCAAATTTCAAAAAATGTATATGTAACGCTTAGTTGTGTATCCCGGGGCCCGTTTTACAAAAAATTGAAAAAAACGAAAAGGCAATGGTTCTATGGCGAATTTCCCAAATTTTTAAACATTTATCAAATTTCAAAAAATATAAAAACGTTCGAGATGATTTAGAAAGGATATTTTTATGAATATTTGTCTTTAAGACTTATTTTATTCTGTGAGGTTAAGTTATTTGACGTCATAAGGTAAAAAATGTTAATATATTAGGGGTTAATTTCTATATGTTGCAAAGTTTCAGGGCTGAAAAATTTTTAAAATTTAAGTACTTTAATATTTCATTTCATTGATTTTCTTATGCCCTTTATGTTGTGAATCAAATTGAGTTGTTCACACTCGTACGCGGCTACAGCCATTATTACAGGATGGAATTCGAAGAAGCGTTTTAAATAAATTTGATTTGAACAAGTTTTTAAAAATAGTCCAAGTTAAATAAATCTTTTAAAAAAAATGGTTTTTTAGTTATTTTTCCCCTTTCCTCCAAAATTAAACGGTTTATTTTTCATAGTTCATTTAAGTTATGGCCAACAAAAGCAATTTAAAGGCTCAATTTCATATCCCATTATTTTTTTGCTTTTAAGTATTTTACAAAATTAGAGAAAGCTATCATTGTATCAACGAATGAAATCTGTTATTCTTTTTTTCTTCTTTATTTGTGTTAATTTTGGTGTTGCCATTGCTGGAACAATGAAAATTTTATGGCATATTTTCAAACAGAGCTTTCGGATGCAATGAATTTTATTCATATGAGTCTATAAAATCAATTCGACGTCAGGTGAAAAAAATTGTACGCGGTCTACAGCCTTATTTTGGACCATTTTCATCAAAAATTTCCCAAAAGTTAGTTGGTTATTGTCCCCTTTTTTGTCCCTTTTTAAATTCGAAAAAGGAAAGGTTTTTTGGCAATCGAAGTTGGGGAATTTAAAAGGGCGTAAAAAATTTAAAGCGATAAAATCGTTCCGAAGAGCTAAAGCTGATTTTTCTGAATTTTTGTCTCCGGGTTTTTTAAAATCTAAAAAAATGAAGCATAGACGTCACATGACGTCATCATGCAAAAAAAAACTTTGTATTTAAAAAATTGGTTTTAAGCCTGAGGTTTATTTTTTGTAATTTTTGCTTAAAATTTTTGTTAAGATGAAATTAAAACTAGGGGGCCCGTACTTTCGTTTGGAAAACCCAAAGGTCAAGGTTATAATTAATTATGGTTTTTTTTTGGCCTTAAATATCCAAAACGGTAAAAATTCTTCGAGACACTTTGGTAAAATTTTTGGTTTTAAAAGACCTTTCAGTGATATTTAGTTTTTTATATGGGGTTGGGTTGGTTGAGTTTTGGGGGAAAAAATAAAAAATTTGGAAACCCCCTTGTTTTTAAGTTTATACCTCAAAACCTTTATTTTTAAAAAATGTGATGAATTTTTATTTTGAGCAATTTTGGAGTTTTTTTGATCCCCAAAAATTGTGGGGTTAAGGGAAAAAAAAAACAAATTCGTGTATGTGTTTTTGGTAATTTTTCATTTTAGGGGTTTAAGGTTGTTCCAAAAAAAATTAGAATATTCCCAAACATAAAGCGTGTGAAAGTAGGGAAATTTTAGCGATTTTTTTTTGGGCCTTAATTTTGAAATTGAACAAAGTATAAAAGTTACATCAAAAAAAGAATTTAAAATTAGAATTTCGCGTTCTCCCCCTGTTGTCAATCTTTTACGGTATTCCCCCAAAATCTTTAAAAAAAAGTCCACCCTTAAGGAGTGAGGTAAGAAATTTTAAGCGATTTTTTGGTATTAGATTTTTTTAAAATTGTTAAAGTAAAGGGGAAATTAAAAAAAAAACAAATATAAACCCCAAGGGAAAAATTTTCGAAAATACCTACTTTC
Organism: Solen grandis; assembly: GCA_021229015.1. Classification (NCBI taxonomy): domain Eukaryota; kingdom Metazoa; phylum Mollusca; class Bivalvia; order Adapedonta; family Solenidae; genus Solen; species Solen grandis. The sequence continues at coordinate 13,919 of JAIFHC010000127.1, read as the reverse complement.
CTTTCCCCTTAATTGAAACTTTTTTGGAAAAAAATGTAAATTTACAGCTATGTTTAGTTTTAAAGTGCAAAAAACTTTTTCTTTATCATATGAATTACTAGAAACAAGCGTACCCCCCGGTCCCGGGGTTGAGGCCCCCCCAGGGAAAAGTGGGGTTTGTCCCCACCCACAAAAGTTGAAAAAAGGAAAATTTTTAGCCCCCTTGTTGGGGGTCAGTTATAAGGGGTTTTTCAGGATGGTTAGCGGGTATCAGGTATTTTTCTGGGTGTGGTATCATGCCAAGTTTCGGCGTGTACTGCAGTGTGGAGCCCTTTTTTCCCCCAGAAAAGGCATGTGCTGGCTAAATTTTGTCGGGGGGCGGAAAAACCCAAAAACAAATATTTTTTGGCTTTTTACTTTACCGATCACTACCCCGGGGTGCCACGGCGCTTTTTTAGTTTTTTGTAAACGTTTTTTTAAAATTGCTTAAATAATCATGTTTTTAAAATAAAATTTACATAAAAAGGGGGTTTTTGGAAATTTTTTGCAAAGGGCCCTAAGGAAGAAAAAAAAAGCAAATTAAATTACTAAAATAAATTTATTTTTTTTTGGTTTTAAAACGCCCCCCGACAGTTTTTAAAAAATTTTTTTTTGGGGGAAAATTGTCTATTTGAAAAAAATTTTTTTTTGTTGTCCCCCTGCCAATATCACGCCCGTAAAACGTTGGCATAAAAACCCCACCCCCGTCACATTATCCCCCCCGGGGGCCATCGCCCGGGTTTTTAACCCTTATTAAGCTGAGGGGTTTCCAAAAGGGGGAGCTATCCAAAAAAACCGGGGTTTAAAAAAATTTTGGTTTTAAAAAAAAAATTTTGAAAAATTTTTTTTAAAACTTTTTTAAAAAAAATTTTACGGGATCATTGTTATCTCTTTTTTTTTTGGGGGTTTTTCCCCGGGTTTTCCCCCTTGTTTGGGGATATTTCCCGCTAAAACCCCCTTTTTTTTAAAAAAACGATTATTTTTTTTTTTTCGTTTTTTCCCCTTAAATGTCAATCGGTTGATTTTTCCCCCAAACCAAATTTAAAAAAAAAGAAAAATAAATAAAAAAAAAATCACCCACAAAAATTGTTTGAAATTTAAAAAAAAAATGGCCCCCGGTAAAAAAATGAAAAAAAAATTTTTTGTTACCCCAAAAATTTTTGGGAAAAAGCACTTCACGTGTAAAAATTTCTTTAAAAACCACGCCCCCCAAAAATTTTTATGGGGGCCATCTTCAAATTTTTGCAAAAAACGTATTTAATGGGGGGGGAAAACTCTAAGTTCCCCCATTTTTAATTTAAAAAAAATATTTTCCCTTTTTTTCCCCCAAATAAAATTAAAAAAAATTTTGTATAAAGGGGGAAGCACAAACATGTGATACAAACACAAGCAAAAACAAAAAAAAAAAACCCTAATTTGTTTAGTCCCTTTATATAAAGAAACTGAATAAAACCCCATTTTAATTACAATACTATTTGTTTTACATGAATTTTTATTTTTACCATAAAAAAAAACGATAAAAAAAGAAAAAAGATTGGGGGAAAAATTTTACCTACCCATTTAAATACTTTTTAAAATTTTTAAATTTGGGGGAAAAAATTAAAAAGGGGATAAAAAAAAAACCCCAACCTAAAATTGATAAAAAAAAGGGGGGACGAAGAAAAAAAAACTTTTAAAAATATTATATGAATTTTTTTAAATTTTAAAGGGGGGAAGGGATTTTTTTTGGCAATTGGGAAAAAAATTTTTTTAAAAACCCCGGGGCCCCAATTTGAAACGTGAATTTACAAAAAAAAAAAAATGAAAGGGAAAAAATTTTGTTTTTTGGGGCAAAACCCCCACTTTTGGGAAAAAACCTTTTGTCAAAACGAAAAAAGGTTTGTTATGGAGTTTGAAAAAAAAACAAGAAAGCATATAAAAAAAAACCAAAATAAAAAAAAAAATTTAAAAATCACAAAATTTTTAAATATTTAAAAATTTAAATTATGAAAAATAAAACTCACCCAAGGGGCAAAAACGACGGTTAAAAACCCCGGCAAAAAAAAAAGGGAAGAAGCAGCGGGCCCCTATTTTTTGGGGGTTTTTTCCCCTTCCTAAAAAAAAAAGGGGCCCATTGGGTTTTTTATGTTTTTTTTTATTTTTTTTTTATTATTTTTAACTTTTTTTTTTCCCCTTTTGGGGTTTTTAAAATTTAAAAACATTTTCCCGTGAGCTAGCGAAAAAAATTTTTTTAATTTGTAGCACAGTGACTTTGGTTTTTTTTCCCCCCCTTTAATTTATTTCTTCAGTGACGTAAATGATTTCAGGGCTAAAAAAAAAAAGCTACAAAAAGTTTTTCGGCTCTAAAATTTTTAAGTTTTGGGCCCCATTTACTTTTTTTTTTTACAAAAAGAAATTTTTTTATTTTTCTTGTTTTGCGGGGTTATACCCCTTTTGGGGAATTTTTTAAAAAAATTTAAGGTTTAAAGGCTAAACCCCAAATTTTGAATTTTGGGGGCCGGAAAAAGTATTAAAAAATTTTTCGAAAAACCCCAGAAAGTAAAAACTTTAAAAAATTTTTACAGAATATTTTTCCCAAAGGATTTTTTTTATTTGAGAAAGATTGCGCGTTTAAAAGTAAAAAAACGCCCTGCGCTTTTTAAAATTTTTTTTTCCCCAAAATTTTTAGGGGGTTTTTTTTGCACGGGAAAAAAATTTTTTTAATTTGCAAAAAAAAATTTTTTTTAAGGTGAAACATACCTCTTATTTTCATCATTTCACTTCCGGTTCCGGAAAAAAGTTTAAGGGAAAAGGAAAAATTTTAAAAATTTTTACCCCTTTTTTTTTTCGGCTTTAAAATTTTTCTAAAAAAAACAAAAAATTTTTTTTTTTGGGGACACTTGCGTTTTTTTTGTAGTTTTTTTTAAAACCCTTTTTTAAGACCCCTTGTTTTTGAAAATCAGGGTTCCCCTTTATTGGATATTGCAGAAAAAAAAAAACCCCGCAAATAACCCAAATTAAAAACTTAAAAAATCTCGTTTAAATTTTTGTTTTTTTAAAATTTTAAGGGGGTTTAAAAATTTTAAAATTTTTTGACCCAAAACCCCCGGCCCCTTTTTTTTGGGGGTTTAAAATTTTTTAAAAAATTTACCTAATTTTTTCAGTTAAAAGGAAAAAAAAAAAGATATAAAAATTTTTTTCCCCGTTTTTTGGGGGGGGGCTAAAGGGTTTAACCCCCCCCGTTTTTTAAAAATTTTCTTCAATTTTTGAAGCGAGTGTTTGGGGGGGGGAAATCAAAAGACCTTTTAACGGGTCCCCTTTTTTTTTAAAAAATTGGGGTAATATAAGGAAAATTTCATGAAAATAAGAATTTTAGTAAAAAAAGTTTTTCATGCCTCCCCCAGAAGTCCCCATCACTTGGGGTTCCCTTTTTTGGGAAAAAACTATTTTTTTTTTTTTTTAAAAAACCCTATAGAAATTTTTTTTTTTTTTGCTTTATTTTAAACGGTTCTAATATATCAGATTTTAATGATCGGACCCTAAATTATAAAGTTATTTGAGAAAGGGAATAATTGCATTAAAATTTTTTTTTGCCCACTTTTGCCGTTTTCTTGAAAAATAACTTTCTTTATCTCAAAACCCGTAATAGAAAAATTTGGGAAACCCTGAAAAACGTGAAAAGTTGGAAATTTTAAAGGCCCTTTTAATGGTTCCTAAACGTTTTAAAAATTGGACATCGGACTTTCCCATTTAAGGGAAATTAGATAAGAAATAAGAATTCTTTAAACCGTTCTTTTTATGGGATTTCTGCAGTTATCCCATCAAATTTTAAATTTTTTTTTTTTAAGAAATATTTAATTTTTTTTAAATTTTCATAAAGAACCCGTATTATTAGCGTGATTTCAAAGCGGGTTTTAAAGGTATGAAAATTTTAATTTAAACGGGCCATTAAATTTTAAAGTTTTTTTGTCCCAAGGGCAAAAAAAGGGCATTAACATCGTTTTTCCAAATTTTTTTCCCTTTCTTTTAAAAAAAAACTTCTATATCCGAAAAAGTAACAGAAAAGTTTAAACATGAAACAAGTGAAAAGTTGGAAAAAATTTAAAGGCCCTTTTTCCCTTTTTTTTAAAATTGGGCAAACATATAAGGGAAATTAGATAGGGAAAAAAAATTAAATTTTTTTTCCCTTTTTCATGCATTCTGCAAAATTTGTCCTAATCACTTGATTTGGGTTTTTCTAAGAAACAATTTTAAATTTTAACTAAAATGGAAAATGGTAAAAATGAAACTTTAAGAATCGATGAATTTTCCATTGTCCGTCCCCCTGTCCTTTAATCCCCCCGTCCGTCGGGCCCCCCCAAATTTGTTTGTTTGCACTCTAAACATCTTCATTTTTTAAGTAATCAACTTCAAAAATTTATAACCAAAATTTTTTTACCTTTAAAATTTTTGGGCAAGTCCGATTTGGGGTGATATGGCCTATTAGGTTTAGGAGTTATGCCCCCCTTTTTAAATTGAAAAAAAACCAGATTGTCACTTTTCAACTTAAATCTTTATTTTTTTAAGCAAACATCTTTAAAAAATTTATGAAAAATGTTTTTTATTAAACCCTCACGGCCAAAATTTGTTATGGCTGTTAAATTTAACTTCTTAGGGCAGGGGTTATGCCCTTTTGTATTAAATATCCCAAATTTTCCCTTTTTTTGCACTCTAAAATCTTCATTTTTGCAATCATCTTCAACTTTTTGACAATGTTTTTTACCAAAAAAATTCTCGGACAATTTCGTTATGGCTGATATCGGACCATTAAGGGCTGAAATAGCCCCCTTTAAAAAATTTAAAAAAGGGCCAAATTTTTTTGTTTGTTTTCCTGTAAGGGATCTTATTTCTTAAGTTCATCTTCAAACTCTATGACAATGTTTATAGCCATTTTCTTTTGGGCCCTGTTGATTATGGCTGTTTTATGTCAAAATTTGGTCAGGAGTTTTGCCCCTTTTTTATATAAAAAATGTAATTTTTTCACTTTATTTGCATCTAGCATCTTTATTTCTTTTAAAAAAACATCTTAAATTTTTTAAACAATTTTATATACCATATTCTTTTGCCAAGTTCCCATAATGGGTGATCTGGAATTAGGTCAGGGGTTATGCCCCCTTTTTATGTTTTTAAAATTTTTGTGTTTTAAGCCAAAAATTTTTTTAGTCAAGTTTGAAATTTTAAATTTCGACAAAAGGTCCCTTTTTGTTCGTGGGGAAAAAAAAAAATAATTATGGATCATGTTTCAGTACAAAAAATGTATAAATTTTAAAAACTTCTACGGCAATGGGTTAAAAAGTTTTTTTCAGGTGGGGAGTCTTTAGGGCCCCCTTGTCCCTCTTGTTGAAATTTCATAAAAAAAACAATTTTTTTTTTCATGATTTCCCGGCAGTGATTTAAATTATTTGCGAAAGGGAAATAATTGACATGAAAAACTTTTTGCTGATTTTTGCCTTTTTGGGGGGGGGAAAAAATTTATAAAACGCAAAAACAGATAGGTTTAAACCAATGGGAAGTACATGTTTCAATTCGAAGAACCCTTTTTAAACCCTACCGGGGGGTTTTTTAAAAACGGCATCATAGTTAAAAAGTAAGAATTTTTTGGGAAAAAAAATTCCCCTTTTGCTTCTGCAGTTGATCCCGTTGATATTTCGTTGAAAAGGAAAACTTGTATAATTTTTTTTAAAATGTTTTAAAAGGGGTAGTGATAAATTTTTTCCCCGGGGAACACGAAGATTGAATTTTATTGGGAGTTAACTTAAAAATGGTTCTGGAAAAATTTGCATTTTTTAAAATTTTTAACTGAAAACAAAACCACATATTCCCCTTTTGGGAATTGGGAAAAGACTTTAAAATTTTTAATTTTTTTTTTATGACATACCCTATTTCCCCCTGTTTTTTATTTATGGTTTTCACCCCTACAGCTGTCAATTTTGGGGCGGGTTTCCCCTTTAAATTTTTTTAAAAATGGTGTTTTTTCAGAAAATAAAATAAGTAAGATCAGGTTTTAACCTTTGGGTTTTAGTGCCAAAGCCTTTTTTTTGTCCAGAACCCCAAAAAATCTAGTTTTTTAATTTTTCTTTCTTTTTCCAAAAAAAACCTTTTTTTATATGGGTTTTTAAAAGTCCCAGGACGATAATATTTTTATGGGATATTAGTCATGAGGAAAATTTTTTTATTTCAATGATTTTCAGCACCCTATGGGGGTCAAATGACGTCACGCTAAAAATAGTGAAAAAAAGGTGGGTTTGCGCTTACAGCCTTTATTTACGGGCCCGGTTTTTTTCAAATTTTACAGATGGTACATCTAGAACCCAAAAGGGGTTTCATATCCTGTCAGCTAAACCCAAAAACCCAAAGCCCCAAAATTCTTTTGGGTGAAATTAAAAATTTGAACTTTAAAACCGAAAATTTTTATTTTTGGGTTAAAGAGCTTTTAGGGTGGATAGAAAGTTGAAAATTGCACGTTTTTCAGTTTTGCCCGAATTTCTTTAAAATTTTTTGAGGGCCCGACGTCAAATGAGTCAAAGTACTTATAGGCATACTTCTTAATTTTCATTTTAGGGGAATGATTTTTGGAAAAGAGCCGGGTTTTTTTAAAATAATGAAAAAAATTTTAGGAAATTTTGACCCGAAGGGGATAAAGCTTTTTAACAAAAGCATCTTCACAAACCCCAAAGACGTCACATTTTCGTCACGCTAAAAAAAAGTGAAAAAAGGGGGTTCGCGCTCTACAAAACCCTCAAATTTTTTTCGGATTTTCATCAAATTTTTTACAGATGGTCTCTTGAATCAAAGGGGTGCTAATTTCCCTTTAGCTAACCGAAATTTCCGAAAAACCCAAGTTCTGTGGCTGAAATAAGATTCGAACATAAGGCCGAAAATTTTATTTTTTGGATTAAAAAAAGGGTTTAGGATGAGATAGAAGTTGAAACTTGCAAGTTTTCATTTTTGCAGAAATTTTTACAAATATTTTGAGTGGGTTTACGGGCATTTGAAAGCATGTGAAATTTATAGGCATACTTCTTAATTTTCATTTTTTGGGGAATGATTTGACATGATGCCAGTTTTTCCGAAAAATGAAAATTTCCCGATTATGACAGTAAGGTATGCGCTTTTTAACAAAAAACTTTTTCAGCACCCTTGGGGCGTAAAATGCGCAAAAACTAAAAATTTGTTTAAAAATGGGTTTCCCCGCTCTTAAAAGCCGTCTTTATAGTCGGATTTTCATAAATTTTTTTACAATGGTACATTCCCTTTAATTAAAGGTGTGCAAACCCGTCAGCTAAAACCCAAATTCCCCAAAAAAAAACCGGGAAATTCTGTGGCTGAAATTAAAATTCCCCAAAAAAGACCGAAAATTTCAAATTTTTGGATTAAAGAGCTCCCGGATGAGATAGAAAATTTTAAACTTTCACAGTTTGCAGTTTTTGCAGGGAAATTTTTAACCCTTTAAATTTTTAGGGGTGAGTCATATGACTCATGTGCTCATAGCCCTACTTTTTAAATTTTTTTTTTGGGCAATGATTTCGACATGATGCCTTTTTTCAAAATGAAAAAATTTAGAAATTTTGACGTAAGTATGCCTTTTGGGAAAAAAGCTTTTTCAGCACCCAAATTTTGTCCATGGCCTCAAGCTAAAAATATGAAAAATGGTTTCGCGCTCTACACCCTCATTTATGGTCGGGTTTTCATCAAATTTTCACAGGGTGGTAATCTTGAAACTAAAGGGGTGCATATCCCGGCACAAACCCAAATTCCGAAAGACCGAAGTTTTTGTGGCTTAAATAAGATTTTGAAAATAGGCCCAAATTTTTAATTTTTTGGTTAAAAAAGCTTCAGGATGAGATAAAAAGTTTAAAAAATAACACAGGGTTTTCAGTTCTGCGAATTTCTACAAAAATTTTTTAGTCGTGACTCATTTTGACGTCCTTTTGCGTCATAGGCATACTTCAATTTTTATTTTAGGGTTTTAAGATTTTTGACATTTATGCCTGTTTTTCAGAATAATGAAAATTTTAGAGTTAAAGGGGCATTTTTGGGATTTCGCTTTTTTAATAAAAGCTCTACCACCCTTTGAGTTTTTGTGACTCCCCAGTTTAAAAAAGTGAAAAATGGTGTTCACCGGGTCTTTCACTGCCCCTTTTTGGGCCCTTTTTAATTTTAAAAATTTTCCCAGATGGGATATCTTTAAACTAAGGTGTGATAAACCCCGTCATTTAAAAGAAATTTCGAAAAACCCAAGTTTTGTGGGTGAAATAAGATTTTAAACATAGGACCGAAAATTTCATTTTAGGATTAAAGAGCTTCAGGATGAAATAGAAAGTTGCACTTACACACAGTTTGCAGTTCTTCATAATTTCTTAAGATATTTAGAGTCGGAACGTCATATGACGTCATGTGACGTCATAAGCATACTTCTTAATTTTCATTTTAGAGCAATGATTTCGACATGATGCCAGTTGTTCAGAATAATGAAAATTTCAGAGTTATGACAACAAAGTATGCGCTTTTGACAAAGCATCTTCAGCTACCTATGACGTCATGTGACTTCTGAGCTAAAAATAGTGAAAAATGGTGTTAACGCTCTACAGCCGCCATTTATGGTCGGATTTTCTTCAAATTTTTACAGATTGTACATCTTGAAACTAAGGTGTTCATATCCTGTCAGCTAACCGAAATTCCGAAAAACCAAAGTTCTGTGGCTGAAAAAAGATTGGGACATGGGCCCGAAAATTTCATTTTGGGTTTTAAAGAGTTTCAGGATGAGATAGAAAGTAAAAACCTTACACGTTTGCAGTTCTGCAGAATTTTTTAAAAAATTTTTTGAGTCGTGACGTCTAGGACGCCCCTGTGACGCCCATAAGCATACTTCTTGATATTCATTTTGGGGCAATGATTTCGACATGATGCCGGGTTGTTCAGAAAAAAAGAAAAAATTTGATTATGAGAGTAGGTATGCGCTTTTTTAACAAAAGGGATCTTCAGCACCCTATAACGTCACATGACGTCAAAAGCTAAAAAAAAGTGGAAAAAGGTGTTTTGTGTTTTTACAGCCGTCATTTATGATCAGATTTTCTTCACATTTTTACAGATTTGGGACATCTTTTAAACTAAGGTGTGGGAAAATTTTTCCCCTCACCTTAAAATTTCCCAAAAAAACCCAAGTTCTGGGGAAATAAGATTCGAACATAGGACCGAAATTTCAAATTTTAGGAATAAGGAGCTTTAGGAAGTAATTTTGGCTGGAGTAAGATTCGAACATAGGACTTTTAAACTAGAAAAAACAATTTTTCGGGGCTTTTCCTGAAAGTCCCTATGACATCATTTACCTTTTACAGACTAAAAACTTTGTTCTTTTTGTTTGCCCCTAAATTTTGGAATAAAATGTCAATTGTTCAGCATGAACATGTAATACAGAGGTGAGGGGCATTTTTACGAAGCTTCTTTCCCCCCTGCTTTTTTTTCATTAACACAGTTTGCAGAAAGTCCTTTTCATTTTGTTTTCCGAAAAGACATCTATTTTTTATTATTTTTTATTATTTTTTTTCCTTTTTCCCCAACTAAACGCTTATTTTTATATGTTTTCAATAGTCCCCAGGACGAAAGGGAAATTTTTTTTGGCTTTTAGTCACGTGAGGAAATTTTATTTTAATGATTTTCAGCACCCTATGATTTACCCTGACGTCACGGGCAAAAAAAAATAGTAAAAAAATTTGGTTTTTCGCTCTAAAGCCGCCCTTTTATGGTCGGATTTTTAAAATTTTTCACGAGGGTTCCTTCTTGAAACTAAGGGGGGGCCATATCCTGTCGAAACCCAAAAAATTCCCGAAAGACCAAAAGTTTTGGGGCTGAAAAAAAAAATTCGAAAAAAGGCCCCGGAAAATTTCATTTTGGTTTAAAAGAGTTTCCCGGATGAGTTAAAAATTTGGGAAACTTCCCACAGTTTGCGTTCTGCAGAATTTCTAAAAATTTTTTTTGGGTTTCGTGACGCCCATATGACGTTATGTGACGTCAAAGCTTACTTTTTAATTTTTTTTTTAGGGAAATTTTGATTTCGACTTTGGATCCCAAAATTGTTCAGAAAAAAGAATATTTCGGTTATGAAAAAAAAGTATGCGCTTTTAAACAAAGAATCTTCAGTATATAGGTCTCTGGGAGTCTTAAAATTTTGTGAAATAAACGTCACATGACGCACTTGACGTCATTATATGATAATGTATTTCTAATTTTAATAAGGGGTATTTCTATATGTTGAAATTGTCGAAGGGCAATGAAAATTTAATGACAAATGATCCAGACGCTGAAATTTCGATTTCAATTATATTCAGAAGCCTATGACGTCATATGACGTCACATATGAAATTGACTACGAAAGTTTGTACACGGTCCAGAGCCATTATTAATGGGAGACTTTTATCAATTTTCACAAAATGTGTATTAACGTTCTTATTGTGTATACCGGGTCCGTTTTTCAAAATTCGAAAAAGGGCCAAGCATCTATGGCGGATCCAAGATTCGAACCAAGGACGTCAATTTTCAAAAAGCTTATATAAAAACTGTCCCATTTGAGATAGAAAGTTGAAATTTTGTCAGTATATAGGTCTCTAGAAAATTTAAACATTATGGAAAATAAATGTCATATGACGTCACGTGACGTCATTTTATTTTATTTTTTATTCTTTTCTTTTCCCAACTAAACACTTATTTTGATTTGTTGCAATAGTCCTAGGACCATGAAATTTTTATGGCTTTTTTTCACGTGAGGAAATTTTGTTTTCAAAGATTGTCAGCAGCCTATGCCGTCACATGACGTCACAGCTATTAATAGTAAAAAATGGTTTTTTGCGCCTGCAAACCCTCATTTATAGTCGGATTTTCTTCAAATTTTCAAGATGGTACATCTTGAACAAGGTTTTGCATATCCTGTCAGCTAACCGAAATTCCAAAAGACCGAAGTTCTGTGGCTGAAATAAGATTCGAACAAAGGACCGAAATTTCTTTTAGATTAAAGAGCTTCAGGATGAGATAGAAATTGAAACTTACACAGTTTGCAGTTCTGCAGAATTTTAATCATTTGATTCCTGAGTCATTTGACCTCATGTGACGTCATAAGCATACTTCTTAATTTTTATTTTAGGACAATGATTTCGACATGATGCCAGTTGTTCAGAATAATGAAAAAATTCAAGTTATGACAGTAAAGTATGCGCTTTTGACAAAAAGCATCTTCAGCACATTATGTCGTCACATGACGTCAGAGCTAAATAGTTAAAAATGGTGTTCCGCTCTACAGCCGCCATTTATGGTCGGTTTTTCTTCAAATTTTCACAGATGGTACATCTGAAATAAGGTGTGCATATCCCGTCAGCTAACCGAATTTTTCCCAAAGAGCAAAGTTCTGTGGCTGAAATAAATTCGAACATAGGACCAAAAATTTCATTTTAGTGTTAAAGAACTTCGGGATGAGATAGAATATTGAAACTTACACAGTTTGCGTTCTGCATAATTTTACATATATTTTGAGTCGGTGAGTCATATGACGTCATAAGCATACTACTACTACTGCTTCTTATTTTTTTTCTTCGTAACGCAACGCTTATTTTTTGCGGAATTAATGTCAATTGTTCAGCATGAACATGAAATATACCGCGGTGAGTCATTACATGAAACTTCTATCTCCCACTTTTTGCATTAACACAGGTTGCAGAAGTCTATCATTCGTTTTGACGAATGACATCTAGTTATTCTTATTCTTTTTCTCTTTTTTTCTTCCTCTTGTATTTGTGTTAATTTCGGGATGTTGCCAATGGCCCAGAACAATTAAAATTTTATGGCATATATTTCAAACATTAGCTTTTGAATGCAATGAATTTCATATTCATATGACGTCACATAACGTCAGATTTGACGTCAGGTGAAAAAGTTTGTTCGCGGTCTACAGCCATTATTTATGGACCGATTTTCATCAAAATTTCACAGAATGTGTATATTAGGCTTAGTTGTGCATCCCGGTGTCCGTTTTTCAAAATTCGAAAAGTCCATGGTTCTATAGCGAATCCAGATTCGAATCAAGGTCGTAAATTTTTAAATTTCTTATAAAATCTGTCCTATGTAGGATAGAATTGATATTTAGTCAGTTATAGGTCTCTAGAAGTTTTTAACATTTTGTGAAATAAATGTTCATATGACGTCACGTGACGTCATTATATGATAATGTTTTCTAATATTAACAAGGGTATTTCTATATGTTGAAATTGTCGAAGGGCAATGAAAATTTAAGGACATATGCTTTTAAATGCTGAATTTTGAGTTTTATGATTTTCATATGCCTATGCCGTCTTGACGTCACACTTGAAATTGCAAAAAAAGTGTGGGACGCGGGCTACAGCCATTGTTTATGAACCGATTTTCATCAAATTTTCACAGAATGTGTATATTAAGTTCTAGTTGTGCATCTCGGTGTCCGTTTTTCAAAATTCGAAAAGTCCATGGTTTCTATAGCGAATTCAAGATTCGAACCAAGTCGTAAATTTTTAAAAGCTTATAAAATCGGTCCTATTTGAGATAGAAAAGTGATATTTGGGTCAGTATATAGGTTTTGGGAGTCGTAAACATTTTTGTGAAAATAAACGTCATATGACGTCACGGACGTCATTATATGATAATGTATTTTAATATTAACAAGAGTATTTCTATATGTTGAAATTGTCGAAGGGCAATGAAAATTTAGTGACAACATGGTTCGACGCGGGAAATTTTCGATTTCAATGTTTTTCAGAACCCTATGACGTACATTTGAAATTGACTCGAAAGATTGTACACGGTCCAGAGCCTTTATTAAGGGGCCGATTTTTATCAAATTTTCACAAAATGTGTATATACGTTCTTATTGTTTTATACCGGTGTCCGTTTTTCAAAATTCGAAAAGTCCAAGCATCTATGGCGGATCAAGGATTCGAACCAAGGACGTCAATTTTTAAATGCTTATAAAAACTGTCCATTTGAGTTTAGAAAGTTGAATTTTGTCAGTTAGTAGGTCTCGGGGGTGTCTAACAATTTTTGAAAATAAACGTCATATGACGTCACGTGACGTCATTTTTTATTATTATTATTCTTTTCTTCTTCCTAACTAACGCTTATTTTAATATGTTGCAATAGTCCCAGGACGATGAAATTTTTACGGGTTATTAGTCACATGAGGAATTTGATTTCAATGATTATCAGCAGCCTATGACGTCACATGACGTCACAGCTAAAAATAGTGAAAAATGATGTTCGCGCTCTACAGCCGTCATTTATGGTCGGATTTCTTCAAATTTTCACAGATGGTACATCTTGAAACTAAGGTGTGCATATCCTGTCGCTAACGAAATTCCGAAAGACCCAAGTTCTGTGGCTGAAATAAGATTCGAACATAGGACCCCAAAATTTCATTTTAGGATTAAAGAGCTTCAGGATGAGATAGAAAGTTGAAATTACACAGTTTGCAGTTTCTGCAGAATTTCTACAAATATTTTGAGTCGTGACGTCATATGACGTTATGTGACGTCAATAGATACTTTTTAAATTTTTTTTTTAGGGCAATGATTTCGACATGATGCCAGTTTTTCAGAATATGAATATTTCAGAGTTATGACATTAAAGTATGCGCTTTTAAACAGAAGCATCTTCAGCACCCTAATGGGGTCATATGACGTCAGAGCTAAAAGTAGTGAAAAATGGTGTTCACGCTCTACAGCCGTCATTTATGGTCGGGTTTTTCTTCAAATTTTCACAGATGGTACATCTTGAAATTAAGGTGTGCATATCTGTCAGCTAACCGAAATTTCGAAAGACCGAAAATCTGTGCTTAAATTAATTTCGAACATAGGACCGAAAAAATT
>JAIFHC010000126.1:0-50000 GCA_021229015.1 Solen grandis | reverse complement strand
TTTATTTACATATTTATTATTTAACCGAAAATAAGTTCATTGAAATAAAGTACACAGTGAAGTTCCTCATAATGAAACAACCATAACATATGTTTATGTCTCAGCATGTGCAAGACAAAACAAATTTTACCTTTGAGCATTACAAAAAATGGCAATAAATATGCCGATTTTTTTTCAGATAATGTCGAAAGTGGGATACAGGATTCAGAAAAATATTTTATATGTGATTCCTCGTGATGAAATGAGCTTTTACAAAACATTATCATCGTTTCAATTTCAGTCACCGATTTAACTTACACAAACACACATCACCGCCACAACATCACCATCACACAACATCACCACCACCACCACCACAACAACATCACCACGACTACCACAACATCACCACTACCACCACAACATCACCACAACACCACCAACACAACCACCACCACTTACCATCACAACCACAACATCATCACACCACCACCACAACATGACAACCACCACACATCATCATCATCACAACAACCACCACCACATCACCATCACCACAACAACATCACCACAACAACACATCACCATCACCACCACAACATGACCACACCACATTACCACCACCACAAGCAACAACAACAAAAACAGCAACACACTCAGAATTCAATCGCATTCGACGTATTTCTGTTAATTTTACTTAGTACTGAGTCCATATGAACTCTATTTTATAAAGCTGAATGATAAAGTTTCAGTTTCTTTTCTCCCATTATCAAAGAATCAAAGGACTGAGAGTCCTAATGGTGCGATAAACATAAACTGGGAAGGTAATGAGAAAGTGAGGTTTGTAATTTGAAATCGTATTATTGATTTCCCTCATCAAATGGATCTTGTAGCTGTGTGGGCCGAACGACATAATTTTATTTGTTATATTCGTATTTGATTAACCAAGGACACATTACATTCCAGAGGTGTGTGAACTGCAGCACTTAAATGGCTTACGTTACACAATTTCATTCATAGAATTTTCATTGATACTTTTTTCCCGCCTACGGAAACAGTTGCACGAAAATCTTGCCCACTAGAGGGCACTGGATTTGGATATCCAGTATTGTCAGTTTCGCAATCGGTAGCAATATGTTGTGTTGCAAACAAATCAACAAAATAGGAGCAAGTTACAAATCTTGCTCTTGATACTGTTAATAAAAATCACAATTTTGCGTGATGTAAGCGGAGTATAACCATAATTTTCGTTTTACCGCCATTACTGTGCTATTTAAAGGCCGACACTCAAAAAATTAATATCATCTAAAAAGTCAAAGGAAAAAAAACGATAACAAGAATATTACCTTGGCCCGTGTTTTCAAGAAAGGAAAACTACTTGCACAATGAGATTCTTCACCTTCAGAGAAATATTAAGGCAAATTGGTTGAAATTACGAATGACTTCATAATGATGTCTAAGAATGTATATATATTCTATGCTATCCAAATTTCATGTTTTTTTCTCACCAGGAACCTTCGCAAATAGTTTAAGGTCACTGGTTCTAAATTGGTCTGTGTAACAGAACCTTGAAGATTGAAAACAAAAGTGCGGATGCACAGCTTCATCCTAATGTATAACTTTTGCGAAAATTCCTAGGAAATCCTTCCAGCAAATAAAAAATGACATAAAAAAATAACATGAAGAAGATGTAACAAAAGTACAAATTCAATACGTCTTTCCGCAAGAAAATTTAACAATTTTCAGGGGCAGATAGCCCGAAAAAATATTTATAAATAAGCATATTTTCATGGAATTTGTTTTTATATATAAAACCACAAATGTCCGTATAATAACAAATACACCACTCATGCACAAAGTCCTAACTTCCGTTTTCGTCTTTGTTTATTTGCATTTTGCTTCGGCAATTGTCAAACCATTTCCTCAAAAAATATAACCTAATGACTATTTCTTATCAGTGTCGTAATTAATAGGACTTAAAAAGTTTAAGATTCGAGTTAATACGTTTAACTAGTATACTGTTCCTTTGATTATTAAATTTTATTTACATGTTTCTATCATAGAGAGTTTTGATTAAATATTTATCCTAAATTGTTTAATATTTTTACATTTATATGAAATATTTTTATATTATGTAATATAGTAAACAAAATTCATTTTATCTTTATTATTAAAATTTCTTCCGAAATGTTAAACTACAATGAAAGTCTTTGTAAAAAGTACATATAATGAAATAAAAAATCTCTGCCTTAGAAAATAAATAATCATTATCTGAGTAACATAGTACAGTAACTTTCCGTTGAACTGTTTCCTATGACGTTTGACTTACAATGCGATATCAAACGGACTTAATGCCTATATTTAAATAATCAGAAGATTAAACCTTAAAATTTTAAAAAATATATAATATAATACTAGTAACTTAATAAGTATGAAAGCAACCTACCATCATAATATACAACATACTAACTTAATCCTGCCATTTATGTTGCTACCCCCTCATGAAAAACATGAAATAGCACAAGTTGCAAGTTCCCGTTGTCAACATTTTTAATTACTTAATAGATGTGTCTTATGTATTTTATCATTGTAAAATATCAAAGTGTGTATCAAACGCTTTATCATCTACGTTAAAAAATATCGTAGACTCTAAAATCAGTACTATAAACATCTTTTCTGTTTCCATCTCTCTCTCTCTCTCTCTCTCTCTCTCTCTCTGTGGTTAGGTTTGTAATAAAAAGTAAAGCAGTTCTTTTAGATGAAAATATTCACACTAATAAATACACATTTTACTTATCTAACAGATATAATTGCCCATCATCAACTACGAACACTCGTTTCGATTGCTTTACCCCTTGAAGTTAATGACGTCAATAATCGCAAACATAAGACATAAATTGATGAATCTGACTTATCATAGCTTCCCCTACAGGGTGAACAGCTACACTGTTATGAGCAATTGTCAATGTCCAAACGTCCAAATATATTACTTGTTCTCGGATGTCATGAAATTCCTGATTAATTATCTCCCGGTAGTGTAAGGCAATGTGTGGATCATTTAAAGTCAAATTCGGACCTTTGAAAAGAACCGTTGCTTTCGGTTTCGCGCGGAGAAGAGCTTTTATAGACAATGCCACCCTCTGGATTCGAAATCGATACGCCGACCAATGGTATGGTTGAAAGTGAAGGTTGTAAGAAACCAAAACTATGAGAGTCTCATCCAGAATTCTGCTTTGGACAAGGAGACCAATTTCATCTTCCATAGACGTAATTCCACGAGCTGGGAAACTTGGATTTTGAAACGGCATCTCATGCTTTTTGAATATAATGCTTATATTGAACTTTGAATAAGTCTTATGGTCATGATATGTTCCATTTTTACCAAGATTGGGTTTTATTTGTACTGGACCATATTCCATTACATTGGGCAGTATGTATTCAACGTATTGTCTAACAGTTGAATCCCCAAACATGTATATATTCTTATTTCTGAGACATATTCTATATTTATCCAAAGTTTGATCATGTAAGCTGTCACAGTTCAAAAAGGTCCACATTTTCCCATTCCAGTAACCCGAGGGTAAAACTTCCGTCCATGAATCTATCTTCGGGCGTTTCGAACAAGTTAACATATTTTCGCTGTTCCATCGTTTTCCAGAACAGTGAGTTTTGATTTCCTTCAAAAACCTCATACCTAGGTGTTTTACCATTGGTCCGGTACTTACGTTTTCAGGAACTTTGAATTGATGATTAGAAAAGGAGTTTAAATCTGCACAATGCAAATGTTCATTGTCGGGTTTTCCACAGAAATATGGCATGTTTCCATTAAGCATAGTGAAGTTGCAAATGTTTTCATATCCGTAAATTAATGGATTTGGACTACAAATTGCTTCCTCGTGATGTCCCTTAGTTCTGTATACACCATGTATGACAAAGGGATCAGGAACGATAAATCCAATGTTTCCAAACACCTCTCGAGCGTTTTTCTTTCGACAAGCATTTTCAATTGTTGACACAATCTTGACTCGAACTACTGTCCACCCCGACCACGGCACTTTTACAACACCAGTGTACGTTCCATTGTTGTGATCAGTGACGTCTCCAGCAATCCTCTGACCATCATCAGATTGAGCAGAAATCACGATGACGTCACCGCCTTTTGTCTGCGGCAGATTATGTACAGTATACGTAAGTATTTTAATAAGTATCAATTCGTTTTCACTACTTATCAGTTTAAATTTTGAAAATGTATTACTTGAGGTCGTATTATCAACGGATTCATTTTTGCAGAGACTCAGATAGTCTATGTCTGTTAAAGAATCTGTCTTAAGTGGTAATCTTTTAGGAACAACACTTCCTTGAATACTTTTGAGACAAGCAGCCACTTGATTGACAAGGTTACCTCTCTCCAGATATGCCTGTGTCAGAAGCATTATAACGACAGCAGCAAGGGCCACACACAGCGTGCAGCGCTTTGGTGATATTATGCTTTTGTTCATTTTTCCTGAAAAATAAAGAAAGAAAAGAAAATGTGTACACATCTGTATTCATTCAGATGGGTAACGCCGTGCCATAAATTTTCTACCGTGATCCAAAACAAATGCATTACAAGTCTTAAACAGTCTTCAGATTATTTTCATAGCTAATCATTATACTTAGCAATACTAGAAACGCTTCTCCATATTTCAGGAACGATTAATCAAAAACCAAAAGTGTTACTTTTAGGAATCAAAATAGAAAAACAAGAGGGTCATGATGGCCCTGAATCGCTCACCAGATTATAAATGAGCAACATATGCTGGATTTTTCACATTAACCTACTTGTTGACCACACATGACCCAACTTCGAACTTGTCCAAGATTTTATGGAAACAGACATTCCGACCAAGTTTCATAAAGATATGGCCAAAAATGTGGTCTCTAGAGTGTTAACAATGTTTTTCTAAGATTTGACCTCATTACCTACTTTTTGACCAAACATGACCCAAATTCGAACTTGTCCAAGATTTTATTTAGAAAAACATTCTGACCAAGTTTCATGAAGATTAGGCCAAAAATTTGGCCTCTTGAGTGTTAACAACGTTTTACTAAGATTTGACCTCGTGACCTACTTTTTGAGCCGACATGATCCAAATTCGAATTTTTCAAGATTTTATGAAAGTAAACATTCTGGCCAAGTTTCATGAGGATTGGGCCAAAAATATGGCCTCTAGAGTGTTAACAAGGTTTTTCTAAGATTTGACCTCAGACCTCATGACCTACTTTTTGACCCCAAAGGACACAATTTCAAACTTGTCCAAGATTTTTATGAAGAAATACATCGTAACCAAGTTTCAAGAAGATTTAGCCAAAAATTTTGCCTGTAGAGTGTTTACCATGTTGTAATAAATTTTGAGCTCGTGACCTACTTTTTGATCCCACATGATCCAACTTCGAACTTGTTAAAGATTTTATATAAATAAATATTCCGATCAAGTTTTATAAAGATATGGCCAAAAATCTAGCCTCTAGCGTGTTAACAAGGTTTTTCTAAGATTTGACCTCATGACCTACTTTTTGATCCCACATGATCCAAATTCGAACTTGTCCAAAGTTTTATAGAAACAAACAATTTGACCAAGATTTATGAAGATTGGGCAAAAATTGTGGCCTCTAGAGCGTTAACAATGTTTTTTTCTATGATTTGACCTCATGCCCTACTTTTTGACCCCACTTGACCAAAATTCGAACCTATCCAAGCTTTTATTGAGAAAAATATTCTGTCTTAGATTCATGAAAATTGGGCCAAAAATTTTGCCTCTAGAGTGTTAACAATGTTGTAATATAATTTGAGCTCGTGACCTACTTTTTGATCGCACATGATCCAACTTCGAACTTAAGATTTAAAGTAAATAGACATTCCGACCAAGTTTCATAAAGATATGGCCAAATATCTGCCCTCTAGTGTGTTAACAAGGTTTTTCTAAGATTTGACCTCATGACCTACTTTTTGACCCACATGATCCAATTTCGAACTTGTCCAAGATTTTATGGAAACAAAAATTCTGACCAAGGTTTATGAAGATTGGGTTAAAAATGTGACCTCTAGAGTGTAAACAATGTTTTTCTAAGATTTGACCTCATGACCTACTTTTTGCCCCAAATGACCTAAATTCGAATTTATCCAAGATTTTATGGAGAAAAACATCGTGACAAAGTTAAAAGAAGATTGGGCCAAAACTTTGGCCTCTAGAGTGTTAACAAGGTTTTACTAAGATCTGAACTTGTGACCTACTTATTGTCCCCACATGATCCAACTTCGAATTTGTTCAAGATTTTATGGAAACAGACATTCCGACCAAATTTCATAAAGATATGGCCAAAAATGTGGCCTCTAGAGTGTTAACAAGGTTTTTCTAAGATTTGACCTCATGACCTACATTTTGACCCCACATGACCTAAATTCGAACTTTTACAAGGTTTTTTGGAAGCAAACATTCTGACCAAGGTTTATGAAGATTGGGCCAAACATGTGGCCTCTTGAGTTTTAATAAGGTTTTACTAATATTTGACCTCGTGACCTACTTTTAGACTCGACATGATCCAAATTCGAATTTATTTAAGATCTCATTGAAGCAAACATTCTGACCAAGTTTTATGAAGATTTGGCCAAAAATGTGGCCTCTAGAGTGTAAACAATGTTTTTTCTAAGATTTGACCTCATGACCTACCTTTGGCCCCATATGACCCAAATTCGAACTTGTCCAAAGTTTTATGGAAACAAACATTCTGACCAAGTTTCGTGAAGATTGTGTCAAAAAATTTGGCCTCTAGATTGTTAACAATGTTTCACTAAGATTTGACCTCGTGACCTACTTTTTTACCCCATATGATCCAAATTCGAATTTATCCAAGATTTTATGGAGAAAAACATTCTGACCAAGTTTCAAGAAGATTGGGCAAAAAATTTGGCCTCTAGAGTGTTAACAAGGTTTTACTAAGATCTGAACTTGTGACCTACTTATTGTCCCCACATGATCCAACTTCGAACTTGTCCAAGATTTTATGGAAACAGACATTCCGACCAAGTTTCATAAAGATATGACCAAAAATGTGGCCTCTAGAGTGTTAACAAGGTTTTTCTAAGATTTGACCTCATGACCTACTTTTGACCTCACATGACCCAAATTCAAACTTGTCCAAAGTTTTATTGAAACAAACATTATGACCAAGGTTCATGAAGATTTGGCCAAAAATTTGGCCTCTAGAGTGTTAACAATGTTTTTAATATGATTTGACCTCAAGACTGTTTTGTTAAGCATTATTATATGTAAAGGGAAACAATAACGACGTGGTTATATGATCTTTCACGCACATGAGTTACTGTTATTGTATAATGCATGTACCATTGTTGTAGACCAGTTAGTCTCTATTTACTCACGCTAGAGTATGCTTGTGTTATGTACAATAAAACCATGAAGGTGTTCGGTTATCTTGATACAACATGGTGTCAGAAGCCAAAACTAAATGGACTTACATTTAATTTAATTTAACAAAAATGTTGGATTTAAACATTGAATTGTTTTAAAGCGTATACAGCTGTGAGTTTTGGGCACATAAATACAGTACAATGGTAAAGTAACCACCACCAGAGGCATTCGACTTCACACAGCCCAACAAATTGGATGAATGGAAGGAAAGATTTATGTTTTACAGAACCGCATCTAAATTACACAAAGATGATGAATGATTTTCAGGTAGCAACGTTAATTTATACAATAGGCAAAGATGCTGATAATTTAATAAATCTTTCGGACTTTTGGCCGACAACAGAAAGAAATTCGAAAAAGTCCTGAAGAAATTTGATGACCACTTCACTTCCCAAAAAGAACGTTATCCATGAAAGAGCTAAGTTCCATTCAAGACGACAACGCCAAGGGGAGACAATCGAATCATTCATAAGATATATAAACAACTTTCCGACAATTGCGCTTTCCGGAAAACACTAAAAAGGAGCAAATTAGGGACAGAATTGTGATTGGAATTTTAGATAGTAATTTGTCAGAGAAAATGCAGTTAGAATCTGAGCTCACACTTGAAAAGGCCATTCAAATGGCCAGACAGAGTGAAATTGTAAAAGGTCAAGTCAAAATCCAACACAAGACAGAACAACATTCGACGGATGAAGTCCAGCGAGGAGCCAGGCCAAAACACATTTCGAAACGACACGAAGCACCGACAAATCGAAACAGTTCGAATACTAAAGTACGAAGACATTACACACGATGTAATAGATTACATGTACAAAGGAAGTGTCCAGCAATGGGGAAAAAGTGTAAGAAGTGCGGGTAAAAAAGATCATTTGCTGTTTGTTGCAAAACCAAAATATTAAACGAACTTGCTGCAGAAAGTGAATTTCTGGGAACAATCAACTCAGGAGACAGTCCATGGACAGCCAAACTAAAGGGGAGACAATTGTTAGTCTGTTTTAAGATAGACTCTGGTGCTGATGTTACGGTCATTCCAGAAAGTATTTACTTATCTTTAGGAAAGCCAAAATTAAAGAAATCTGATAAAAGTCTATTTGGCCCGGGAAACAAGAAACTGAATGTCTTCGGTTTCTTCACAGAAACTGTATAAAGCGAAACGATATACTCAGTAGAGGAAATATATGTTGTGGGTGGCATTGACCGATGCCTACTAGGCACTGCAATTATGAGTTTGAATTTGGTCAATTTAGCGTAAATGAAATAAACTAAACTCTGTAGAATCAGTTAAGTGCACCCATCCTAAATTGTTTAGGGAACTAGGTCAGTTAGACGAGGCGTACCGTATTTTCCTAAATGAGGGAGCCCAGCCGTATGCTTTAGCCGTGCCTAGACGTGTACCTATTCCATTGCTTCCAAAGGTGAAAGCTGAACTTGAAAGAATATAAAAGTCAGGGGTCATTTTCAAGGTTGATCAAAGTACTGACTGGTGTGCAGGAATAGTCTGAGTACCCAAAACCGATGGTAACGTTAGAATATGCGTTGACCTTATGAGGCTAAATAAGAGTGTTCGTCGCGAAAACTTTCCCTTACAGGTTATAGACCAAAGCTTGGGACAGCTGGCAGGGGCAAAGTATTTTAGCAAGCTAGATGCTAATGGTGGATTTTGGCAGGTTAATCTTACAACATTCATAACGCCGTTCGGTAGATTTGCATTAAAAAGACGACCTATGGGGCTTAGCAGCATTTCTGAATACTGTCAGAAACGCATGTCGCAAATTCTTGAAGGCATAGAAGGCGTTCGCGCCCATAACAGCCTGGCACGGTGACGTTGGGTCATTATTTGACCAGTGTAAGGGCAGCCTGCCCTGATTTGTTTGGCGTTACGACGCAACCAGTTAAGGTCAGGTCAACAAATGATCTGCTTAACTTTGACTTTAAAGAGCAGGTTAAGTGTATGAAGTTAAAAATGCCAACTCTCAAATCTATCCTGACATGCATCATGGGTGTGAAATTAAAACTGGTCCACCTTGATGTTGCCATAGTTGTTATCTTGTATGGAAGAAGCCAGTTGATGAACATGATGCAGTTCATACTTGGAATGGTACTGGATGGATGTGGCTTGAATAAAAAGGTAAGTGAGAAAGAAAAAAAAAACGGAGGGGGTGAATATGGTTAAGAACCATTTGTTATTGATGATAATAATTATAGAATGGTATTTTTTCTTAATCAATTGCAAGTGATTGGTAGCTTACTGCTTAGCGCTCAGCATATATACAGGGTAGTTCCATTTTGTTTTTACACAATAACTTTGAAAGACTTTATATATTGAATTCATATTTGGTATGCACATATATGGTATCAAAGTACAGGTCAAGTTTAGTTTTGGTTACAATTGGATTTTCCTTTTATTTGTGACAGTGTTATGCGCCCTTTGTAGGCAAATTTTATGTGAAATGACTGTTTCCATGTAATAACTTTTTAACTGTATGTATTGCATTCATAATTGCTTAGAAAGTGTATAATATCAAAACAAAAGACAAGTTCAATTTTGGTTACATTCACTGATTTTCGAGTTATTCATCAATAACTTTATTTTGTATTATTAATAACATACTTATTTTATATTTTTATCAACATTTCCAAAAGATGCATCATTAATGGTATCTGCAATTACAACAAAACTGCTTCCTAAAACATACATGCAAAACAGTACTTTGTCCTATAATACCCTCATATGAATTTGCCTTCGGGCATAATTATATTGTCCTGCCTCAGCAGCACTCTTGTTAAATTTCAGCCTGCCATTTTATTATTTTAGATTTCTTTTATCTGCCAGATAAGTATGATTTTCTGTTAATTATTGTATTGTTTTGTACAACTTTGAATTTAATAACGCTCAAACATATTTTTTTATTTTCAAGGCTTGAACATTGTTCATGACATGGGTTTGGCTTTGTCTTACAGTGGTGTTATCGTATCAGTTGTCAAAAAATACGATTGATTTTCTATTGAAATACGAACGATATACGATATGCGATATACGATCTGCAATATGCGATAGCAAGTTTGATTTACCTGTACGATTCGATACGATACGATGCAATGCGTTTATAATCTGATGCCATACGATATACGATCCACGATCTGCGATTTACGTTTTGCGATATACGACATACGGTAAGCACGGTTTATATGACATTTTTATACCTGCAAGCTTGATTTGACTACAAGTTCAGAAATATGCAAACACTTAGTGTTATTAACAATATTTATCGTCACCTATAACTGGTAAACCGTTTGTCCATCTGAAATAAACATAGCGAGCGACAGGAAATGGGGACAAACTAAATTGCGGTCCCCCTGAAAAAGCGACGGACTATGCGATCTTCATCGAGACCAGCGTTAAGCATATGTAATGAGAGAACGATTTATTTTTAATAAAGATTATCTATAAATATTTTTTTATATGTAATGATAACAATCACAAGAAAAACAAATGATGACAAAAATTACTGATAGTTTATCTAGTACTCTGCCACATGTGTTAATCAACACAATATCTTTTGGAGCATTTTTTTTCAAGCTATACACTAACCTTCCGAACTAAAAAAATGTACACATACTACAAATGATATATAAGGTATTAAGAAAATATCTAACGAGAGAGAGAGAGAGAATGAGAGAGGGAAATATCGTATCTATTTTTCTCATTAACAAAACTTCGTAAGCTTTGATTTTTTTTATTTTATTTCCAATATATATTAAGTGACTGTCAAAGTTATTAAATGAATATATGAATTAATTTATGAACTTTAACGAGGAACTCGAATAATCAGCTGCTATTTTTTTAAAGTATTTTCTTCGCCTGTAAACGATTTTTTTTCTGATTTGCATTCATGTCAAACAATACAAACAGCTGTGATAAATCATTATTATTTAGACAGACTAAATCTTATCCATATTGGACAATATTTAATGTTTATAGTTTAAATTTCGCGCGCGCGATTTTGTCCTGTCCCCTTTATTGGACAGGTCCTTAAACAAATATGAATATAATATAATTGGTCCATGCCCTTTCATATAAGATCGCGACCGCTCAATGAGCGCTCGTAAACCAACACATAGAAGTATAGCACGTGCTAGAGAACTTCTGCTACTGTCAAATAGTCGAAAAGAATGTAATGATGCATGAACAATTGCATGCAACATGCACCTTATATATAGAGAGAAAGAGATACCCGTATTGCCGCTTCTTTAAACAATTATTAATTTAAAGAAGCAGACCGGAAGGCCATCTCGTTCGAAGAGAAGAAATAATTGAAGAGGTCGCAGACTCTGTCGCAGCTTATACATGATGATAGCAGAAAATCTAATTAATCTGCAAACAACTTCTATATTGGTCCCATGCTTTCAACCACAAGTGCTAATTATTTGTTCCTATAAAAGAACTGTTGCTATATTTTACTCACTGTTTTAACTATATATATATTTTTATATCAATCATAAGAATACACAAAGACTTTCTCGTATGTGATTACTATATTCTTTAAAAGTCCATTAGTCTTTTAGTTGTAAAGAACCAAAAGAAAATAAATAAAATAAAATAAATAAAATAAAATAAATAAATAAAAGAGAGAGAGACCTTTACTATTAATATCACCATGAACAAGATTCGTTATGGAAATATACTGATATATAGAATGTCTTCCTCTTCGGAACATAATACTTCTAAGATGAATATTTAATTTTAGAATAATAATGTAATAAAGATATAATGTGCATAAAAAGGAATAAATAGATAAGAAAAACATTAATTAATGGAAGAAATTTGTAGTCATGTTGTTGTTGTTTTCTGGTAGATTCCTCTGTTTTCTTCAGGGCACTCCTTGGTAGGATGAAGAATTTTGAGTTTTCTGTATTAATGGTCACACTTCATTATGTACATGTACACTCGCAATGTTATGTATATACTCCAAAACGCGTAGGCAGCAGAGCTTATAGTCAGACGGTATTTATTTAGTCGGTACAGTTCATATTACGTAAGTGCTCTATAATATATGTATGAATATACACATAGTTATTCGAAGTTACTTGTAAAATATTGTATACTATTTATTTTAATAGAGGATCAGATTTTGATTAAGCTACCCAGTGACACTACATTATGCCCTGGTTCTTTCTGTATTAATGTTCTTACAATAGGCCTGCGACCATCTTTCATGTTTTCTGTCATGAAAATTAATACCTTAATTAGTACCTGTAATAAAATTCATGTTGTGTGAACGTTGTAAACGTCGCCTTGGGGGGGGGGGGCGGTATACCGGTACCGGCGATACATAAAGGTGACATATCCGGTCAAAATAAACACATGCTGTGCCCGCGTATAAGAAGGTATGGCACGCGTCTAGAGAAATACATTTACGTAGATTAAATATACACATTCATGCATAAATGTACAGAGACATGAGAAAAAAAATCAAAGATATATTTTAAGCGAACTATACATGTAATAAAATGGATTTTATAGATTTTCTCCCATTTAACTTTTATCATGATACTTTGTGTTTTCACGGACAAGGAGAGATTGGTAAGTTGACTAAAATCGTATGCCTCTATTCTGAAAGACAGTATGTTAATCTTCTATTGTAGGGGTCCTGTTTTTTTTTGTTTTTGTTTTTTTTTTAAATAAAAAGCATCGGAAAAGACAGTGGTTGGATACAAGAAAGTCCGGGTGCAATACCCTGGCTCATTTCGCGAAAAGACGCATTGGTTCTTTTACGTGTCAGTGGAATAGCGCCGATCGATACACGGGAGACAAGTTCCTGCATAGAACCAGTACTGAGTTCTCCGAGTTCCCATAGCAACCCCAATTTCCCAAGTGCAAGACAAGGGCGAATTTAGTACAAATTTTATACGTCTTTGGTTTGACGATATCACCGGAGAAATGTGCCCCGGTCGGGATTCGAATCCAAGACCTCCTGATATTATATTGCTTATTCAAACTGAAAGAGAGGGAGAGAGAAAAAAAGAAAATATGTTCTGTGCGAATTATGACTTTTTTATTTTAATGATTGCATGTGTGGAGAGAGAGAGAGAGAGAGAGAGAGAGAGAAGGGGGATAAATGAAGTAGGAAATAAATAAAATACACATTAAATCTATAATGTAGGTATATAATTAAGTTACGATCATCTCTTTCAATGTTTTTAATAATAGCTCCCGAGCGAACACTGCAGAAGAAAAAGGTCCCGGAAAATAAGTTATTCTAAGGAAGCAACATCTTGGACGAAATCGGAGTTTGATTATGCATAATTAGGTCAGATTTAAATCGTTAATTTTCAGACCTGCTAATCATGAAAATTTTGATCAAACACATCAAGTAAACTTACAGGAATGAAAGTAGCCCAGCGTATACTTAAATATAGATTTAATGCTTTCGAATACATATTTTTCACACGTGCATTAAATTGCTTAACGACGCACGGCGTCTTTTGCAGAAAGTCACGTAGGCCACTACATATGTATATACA
Source organism: Solen grandis (assembly GCA_021229015.1). NCBI lineage: Eukaryota > Metazoa > Mollusca > Bivalvia > Adapedonta > Solenidae > Solen > Solen grandis. The sequence continues at coordinate 36,024 of JAIFHC010000126.1, read as the reverse complement.
GCACATATACCGGTACATAAAAAGTAAAAGTATGTTAGTATAACTAATAAAATAATAATATTATACTACATAATAATTATAATTTATAATAATTATAATTTATGATAAAAAAATTAATACACATACGCAAAATGTTGAACTTAGAGACACGAAGAAGAATTATTTTCTAAAAAATAAATATATAATAATTAATAAATAAAGTTTGTCCCGAAACTTAGACTGCCAAAAATCTTAAAGCGATTCGATACGATATACATTATGCGATTTACGAAATACGATTTACGATATACCATTGCTTTACGATTCGATGCGATACGATCCCGTTTATTATGTGCAATACGATTGAATGCGATAGGATACGATTCGATACGTTACGATGCGAATGAGTATACTATACTATACTATACTATATACCATACGATGCGATACGAACGATATACGCTATTTTTGACAACTGATACGATAGCACCACTGTACACAAGTGTCCACAAGAAACGCAGAGATCTTGTAAAAAAAAACAAAAAAAAAAACGTTTTAACTGTGTGGTGAAATAGTTCCAGCAAGAAAGTTTGACTGTTGAATACAGTGTGAACATCTCTGAAGAAGTAGACAGTTCAGTTAGGGGAAGTAGTTTTGAACATTCTAAAGTACATCAGACACCAGAAAATCATTTGAAGTTCTTGGAGACAATTTTGACATAACAATATCCCTATCACACATGTAATTAGAAAAGCAGAGAAAAAGCCTTCACTGGTTTTAACAATGGTTAAACAGATACGTGTGACATATGAGGATTCGAATATGGATACAACAGAATCTGAACAACCGGATGTAATGAAAATCCCATCACATTCCAGGATTCCATCGGAAGACCACATAAGATCAGTTCAGCAGGACTTTGTATTCCACATCTCTCAAGTACTTATCAAATACTTGGAATGTTTGCGTCCAGTGAGTTGATCCTACCTTAAATATATTGATCATGAATTTACAGAACTTACTAAACAGAAATCCGTAACAGTAACATGATTGACTCTAGTGAAAATTCGTCACATGGTATGATAAATATTATGCAGAGAATATATGAATTAGCTGTCCCTAGTGTAAATGGAAAAGTTTTACAAAAGCTTGTATTCGGGGGGCACGTGCTTACTTAGAAAGGGCATTCTCGGCTCAGCAGGCAATGCAGAATAACAGTGTTGAATATGACTGCTTGTTTTTTTAATTATTATTATTACCAGCACTAAAATATCTCTAGCTCGGTACTGAAAAACATTCAGATTTGCTAAATGATGTATTTTGATAACCTTTGTACCCGTTTCATAATCTACAATTTTGTATCAAATCCCACAACCTATAGATGATCTGTTGATTTGCTGTGCGGATTTGACGATGTATCAAAATTTGTTGCACCAGGATGTGTAGCAAGAACAAATCTGAAAACGGTCGTTTTTGTTTTATCGCTTTATTATTTTCAAACAAGTACAGTTAAAATGCGTATTTCAAGTCATTCAATCGGCATGGGACTGAATACTTACTTGCATAGATGTATTCTAAATTGAATTCATAAAGTGGCCTTTGATTTTAAGAAATTATTTATAAACTTTGTATTAGAAAAAAACATATTTATAAATAATACAACTTTGTTGATGGTCAGAGAAATTGTCTTTTGAAGTGAATGAATTTGTTCAGACAGAACTAATAAAGTTACATTGTCCAAAAAAAAAAAAATGCTTAGGTACCTTTTTGTTTAATAATAAGCCTCATGTGGAGGCTCTAAAGCAATCACATTCTCTCACATAACATGAGTTTGGTAACTGTTGTTGATATTGCCATCACACTTTGAATAATTAATTGCCATGATCAGCAGAGAACTGTGTCAATGATTTTGTAAGAAAAAAAACTTCAGTGCCAAACAGGGGGTAAGAATCACCTTCGGTGATAGTTCTCTATAAAATTGTTAAATAAATTTTCAATATCTATGGTTTATGTGATGCATGTGATTGACTGGAATGGATTTTGAGGTTTACCAAATGAAAAAAATGACCTCATTTGTTTAATCCATAATAAAAAATGTCCTATAAACAAAATTTGAACTTCAAATGAAAGGAAAATATTCTTTTTGTTAGATTGCTTTAAAAACAAACGTGGCAATATCACAGAACAATACAGATCTTAAACCCCTTACCTCATATCTGTACAAATTCAATGGCTTAAATATTAATTGATTGATCTTTAAATGGTGTATGAAACTATATTTTTTCTTTGCAAACTGTGTATTTAATTTAGCAATCAGCATGGCCTCCAGAATCTGTGTCTGTTCTATTTGCAAATGCATTGAAATGAGACTGTTTGAAGTAGAGGACTAAAATCTTTATACACATGATTGGATTTTTTAAAAATCACTGTCATAACTCTCTGTATCAGGTTCAGAACTTGAAGTTTCCTCAAGGGTGTCTCTGTCTATTATTTCAATCAAAGGGTGTTTTAAAGATCCACAGTCCTGTTGTCCACATTCAGCAACTTTTATCACATATATCACAACACAAATGAGCCAATATATCATCACTGACTGCAGTGTTATAGGCATTTAAGATATGTTGACGGCGACAAGTGTCTTTGTTCATGATGTAATCATTCATGTCACTATCAATGCATTTGCACTGTTTTCCACAAAACAACAGTAGTGCTTTTACCTGACTGCCATCTCTGCCTGCTCGTCCGAACTGTTGAACGAAACTGTCCATATTTTTTGGAACATCAAAGTTTTTTCACGAGAAAAATGTCTTTAAAATTCACCCCCATTCCTGTTGCACTAGTTGCTATTAGCACTCTGAATCTGCCATTTTCTTTTTCCATATTTCGTTTTATTTCCTCTTTCACACTGTCAATTGTCTTTGAATGGTACATTTGAACAAATTCAATATTATTTTCAAGTTCCAATCTTAACATGGTGTATATATCACTACATGATTTTATTGAGGTACAAAATATCAGGTATCTCTCACAATATTCCTTTTTTTCTTGCACTTCACTGATCATGTGGGAAAAGACTTTGGCTAGACTTAAATTCGTGCCCAAATAGTTTGATATTTCTTCTGTCTGGACTTTCAATTAGTTCAAAACATGATCTCATACAGAACATTTTCTGCATTTTTAAGCGTGCAGCCCGACTTGCTGTAGCAGTGATCAAGAGCATGGGACACTGCACTAAGGAACGCACCTCACCAAGTTTGCCGAACCATTCACGAAATGTAGGTGCGTTTCGTTCGCTGTCAGCTTCTCCACTGAAAGAACAATGATATAAATGAGGATCAAATAATTACACAGATGCATTCCTTTAATAATTAGCATGTACCAGTATATGTAATTATAAATATAGTATACTGTATTGTTTGAGGAATAGCACAGTAATAAATGTGTCAACAGGGATTCAATCAATTAATACCGCCCTGTAATAAATATAGTCACAAATGATAAACTTTACATTTTTAAATAGTTAAAGGCTAAAAATGGTGAGATGGTTCAATGTATCTGTTATGGTCCCTAGTCACTTTCATGTGAACAAAATCAATGAACACATTTATAATTGTCTTTTCTTTTGTCTACATAGTTTTGTGAATATATAGTATCCGTTTTCCAGTCACTACATATAGTTTAAGGCTTTAAAATAGAGGCAATGTATCTTGCACATCTGCAACAATTAAGTAACCAGCTAAGCACAGAAGAAAGAGGTAAACTAAACCGTGAATGAAAGTATTTATCAGCTTAATCATCATAAAGAACTGTGAGCATCAAAATCAAAACAAGAAAATATAAAACGAAATGAAAGAAATATATATCTCATTACCAGTGAAGAACTATATGCGCTTCGTCAACAACTATCAAACATGTTCTTGAAGACTCCAGGAGCATGTCCCTCCATTTAGTCGCACCTAGAAGACTTTCTGGTATACAGGAAGTCGTGAACTCCTCTTATGATATCATCATCTTCGTCTTTGTCACGACCTACGTAGGTTGCCCGAAACCCAAGCGTTTTTAACAAGTCACACGGTTCTTTCATTATAGCCAAAAGCGACGTTACAATTATTACAATGTACTATGTGGCACAGTCCACTTTAAACAACGTCGCTTATTTATGAGCCGAAAAGCCTGGTAGATAAGGTCTTTGCCACCGCCTGTTCTAAATGACAAGACGACATCCCTACCTAAAAGTAAATGTTTCTATACTCTTTCTCTGAAACTCATTAAATTGTTCAATTTTAAATTTCTCACAGGCTGATTTGAACATTTCTTTATCGGACGACGCCCTTTTTCTAATGCTGTTAACAGCTATGTAAAACGGCATCTATGATTGGTTTAGAAAACGTGATGCCAACAATGAAATTGCGTAATTTGACACACCCTAAAACGACCGATTTCAGTCATAATATCCCACGGCCTGATGTCATGCAGTTAAACGGAATAAGTCAGCCGGGGGAATTCGACGATATATTGAACCCAGTTACTTAGGATTTCGTATGGCTATTATAAATACATTATTGTTTAAGAAAATGGTATTTATTTGGACGCTCCGCGAGTTGTTTGTTGATTAAATTTCAGTGATGTCCCGGACCAGTCGGGCGGAAATAAACCTTTTAGGTATTATTGTAAAAAGTGGTAGTAGTAGTAATAGTAGTAGTAGTAGTAGTAGTGTGTGTGTGTATGTGTGTGAGCTCCACGATACTGGTACCTGTGATGTTAAAAGGTCAAAACTACTTTTTAGTTAGTGCTCACTACTGCCAACCATATATTCACTTACGATAACTAGATAGTGTGCTTTGTTTTAAGTTACCGTGGATAAGAAGCATTTTTTCACATTAGTATCTGAAAAAAGCAACAACATGACATCCATTTAACATAAGTGAATATGTGGCTGGCAGTAGAAGGTACTGTTAAGATACCTAAGTGGATAACTTGAAAATTTTCTACCTGTCAGCTGAATCAATGACAATATTTAAGAAAAGTTTCGGAATAGATTAGTGGATAAGTCGCTGGCAGAAATATGCCCCTATAAAATGTCTTGATAATCAATGCTGGAGATAATAACGTGTTTAAAAACTGTAATGAAAATACACAAGCGAATAAATCACAAATCATTCGGAGATATTACCATTACTGGAATTTCCATCGCCGGTCCTCAAATATATTTGATGAAAATTGGGTTGTACGAAATTGTTGGCCCTTTGGTCAAGTGGGTAAGATAGTAGGATAATCCTCATTCGGGCGTTGTCAGCGAGGGTTGTGGGTTCTACAGTCGGGGAACATTTTTATCGGGGATTTTTTTAAAATATATTTAGTAATTATATCTGTATTTGTATTTTTGAATATCACCAATGTACCCTTATTAAGTACATGTGTATATAAAATGAAATGGAAAAAATACCTAACTGAAAATAAATAGTGAAAGTTTGTTGTTTTACAGTTTCTTCCACATATTGATATAACTCTTATAAACTGTAGGCAAGAGAAATAAGGAGAGTATGAGTGGCTATATGCTTTTTGTTATTAGTCCATTGAGACAAATTGCGTGGTCATCATTTCCTGTAACGACCGTATTTGCGCAAGGTTAAAGCGGCGGGTTATAACATTGGGTTTATTCGAATCGCTTGAAAATTTGATAATAATTCATCATAAAAAATCCGATACCATACCATGAAATCTCCGTTCTCTCAGCGGTACCAGCGCTCTGATTTCTACCATAGGTGCGACCATTAGAGGAGTTGATTTCGGGAATACTTTATCCGGAAAAAAGGCATGCATAACGAAAACAATTAACATTAATATCTTGCTATTTTCTTTCCTGTCATTTTCGCCATAAAATCAAACTGAATCATATACATCAACAAGTCTAGTTGTGCATCATCACGTTCCATTGTTTTATCACATATTTATGGCCTTTTTAGCAAAAACATTTACCTACAGATTCTTGACATGTCTTGAAAAATACAAAACTTTGTTACATTGATTGGTTCATGCAGTCCTTCTATGAATATTGTTTGTATGTTTAGTTTGGGTGTATTATCAACAGAGTTACAGAGGAACATAATGTCTGTGCAGATTCTTGTCCATACTAAGTCTCCAAATTAACTTCACAAGATTAAATGGTACCAAGTCTTATTTGTGCATATTAGTATGTTAAATTAGAATTTTTTATTTGAGTTATGTCCCTTTTATATTTTTTTTCTCAGGAGCATAGCTCGAAAGCTATAAAGGCAGTCTACTCCTAATGAAAATCTATTTGAGTACTCATTTTTTGTTATCCAAGTGTGTAAATTGCAGGACTTCAAATCTATTTGAAGTGTCAGTGCAGCTGGTTCAAATCTAAGCAGATACCTTTTTTCCATTTTTTCTCCTTTTTGTACTATGTTAAAAAAAAAAAAATTAACGGTAATAACAATTGAGTTTTCCTATGGCAGTTAAGGGACGACATAAAACTTATTTTCCAGTTTTCTCAAAAGATCACCTTAAAACATACGTCTATTGAGAATAGAACAATAATAATATGTCTTTGCATAATGTTGTTGTCCTTATATATTTACTTGTCAAAATGTTGCTATATTTTGTGCTTTAAGTTCATAGTTATACTGATTTTTCAATCTCCCTGTGTCATGATGATTGGTAAAGAAATTAAATACATATATGGAACTTTCAGTTTCCTTTCCTTGTTTATAAATGATCATCTATTGATATTTGATACTTATGTAAACATTCATTAACTAATGAAAAATCAACGAAACCTAATTGTATTTGTATTTATTGTAACAATGTCCTGGTTTACAGGGAATGTTTTGGCCATGGCGAGTAAAAAAGCTTAAAACACGCTAATTTGATGGTAACACTTTATAAAAACATGCACATAACTTGACCAGACGGTGTACTTTGTATGTAATAAAAGAAAACGTCATTTAAAGTTATTCGTCTTTAAAGGAATTAACATGAATTACAGATTTAAACTAAGTAGTGAAAAGCCATTACTCCATATGATTTTTGCTCATCTGAACACTTGTGCTCAGGATAAGCTTTTGTGATCGTCTTATATCCGTCGTCAATAATTGCTTGTGATCACTCAAGAGGCTACCTTTTGGCCCAATCTTCATGAAACTTGGTCAGGATGCTTGGCTACATGATATCTTGGATCAGTTAGAAATTGGGTCATGTGGGGTCAAAAAGTAGGTCACTAGGTCAAATCTCAATACAACCTTGTGCCAACTGTAGAGGTCACATTTATGGCTCAATTTCCTTGGAATTTGGTCAGAATGTTTGTCTACTTGTAATCATGAATGAGTACAAAACTGAATAAAAACATAGAAAAAACCTTGTGACCACTGCAGAGGCTACATTTTTGTCCCAGTCTTCATGAAACTTGATAAGAATGTTATCCGCATGAAATTACAGACGAGTTCAAACTTAGGTTATGTCAAAATCTAGGTCACTTAGTCAAATGTTAGAAAAAACATTGCAAACACTTAAGATGCCTCATGTTTGGTAATCATGTCTAACATAGAAATTTTAAACAGGTGAGCGACACATGGCTATCTTGGCCGTCTTGTTTTTTATTATCTCCCATTGTCTTATATCAAGTAATCTTAGATGATAATTATCATAGTCAATGTTTTCTTTCCTATGAAAGCAATAGGCAGGGGCTATTCCATCAATTTATCTGCAAAATACGCTTTAAATATGTCAACAATTTTTTGATGTATATGCTGTATGTACATATATATGTTAATTTATATGTTGACATAGTACTGCTTGCACTAACTGGTATAATTTATCTTGTCACATATTCAAAAATTTTCTTAGGTGACATATAGGCCAATTGGGCTAGGTGTATATCGTATTGTGTACAATATATATTGATTATTGTGATTGTTCCTACAAATATTACTATGATAAATATTTTACCTTCCTTAGTGACAGTTCTAGTTATATTTTAAGATAATTGTTAAGAGCATAACTCTAAATTTTAAAGGGAACTAGTTACCATTACAAACATTGGTACAAGGTATGCAAAAGATGTGTAGTTTACAAGAACTTTGACTTTATTTTGTCCTATGGTTGAATTATTACCCTCCATTATTTTTAGTAGCATCACTGTGTACCACAATTGCGTCTTTGAAATATATATATAATTGTAAACCTAACGGTAAACTCAAAAAAGTCAAGTCCTAATGGTTTTCTTGGCCTGAAATATGTATATTTAGAAACCAATATTATGCGCTTACCACGTATAGTTACAAAGACACAAGCATTTGAAGAATTGTTGGCCATTTTAGCTGCCATTTTGAAAAATGGCCGCCACGCCCACCAAGGGGGGGGGGCGCTACTTGCTTACATCCATACCTAAAATAACCAGAGGGGGTTATTCAATACGTGTGCAAAGTTTCATGCTTTTAACCCTAAGTACAAGATTCAAACAAAATATGACCCTTAACAGCCTCACTAATAGGTATGGAACATATCTTACCTCAAAGTGATATGATTTCACTCGTGAAATATTTAAATTAAATCACTTAACGATGAGATATACTCCATATGTACTCAAAACAAACAAACATCCTCTATATCTCAAACCGTCACAGTAAAGAATGATACCCGGTTTATCCTCACTGTTCCGGGATCAAGATCAGTAATATTACAAAAGAGTGTTTAAAGGAGTGCGACATTTTACGTTGATGTTGAGACATATAGCGGCACTACATTTTTTTGCGACATATAGCATTACAGATGCGACATATAACGTCATGAGGTTTTGCGACATTTAGTGTTGATTGCGACATTTAACGTCAGCCTTGCCTCATATAACGTCAAGTGCGACATTTTACGTTGCTACATACAGTATTGTGGTTATAAAATGTATCTTATGAGTGATTTGTGTAGTTTTAACTATGTGTAGTACAATGGATTAATATTTATATTGTAAAATATGAGTAGCTTACAGATTCAGTAGTTTGTATTGTTCGTACTATCAAAGGAGGTGTCACGGTTCGTTAAAAACATTAAGTGTATTCGTCTGAATTTATCACTATAACGAAATCTTATCCTTGATCTTTTACACGGTGTACATCTTAGATACTTTTGGCAAAAGCTGTTTTTCTCTTGTTTTGAATTGAAAAAAGGTTGCTGATAATATAATGAAACTATACAGTTTTATGTATAGCACAAAACATTATGCAACTTGAACCATAAAGATTTAATTTTACACTATATTCTCTCTTTTTAAAGATAAACATTAACATTTTGTCTACTGTTTTCTTCTTTGGTGAAATATCGGATGAATACGTGATTTTTTTCCAGAACTCCGTAACACTAAAGGTGACTGGATAGCCTCTTCCGGAAAGTTTTTAGGGAACACGGGATATTGAGTCCTGTGGTTTTACAGGATTCACAGGACCGAAATAAACTTTACAGGACCTAACTCAAACAATAAGATTGCATTATTTATCTATTGTTGGTCATTTATTTCATTTAACTTATTAAGTTATAAACACCAGTCTTGTAGATTCCTGATTCATTTAGATGCATTTTCAACACTAAGGTTACTCATATTTGTATATATAAAACATTGCTGCTAGAAACTCTACCGGACATTCGGACAAACTGCATTGAAATATTCACAGGACCGAAATAGACATCACCAGTCAGGTAAGACAGACAGGCACCTTTCGTAATGTCTGTAAGCTTTGAGTGTAAATTATCTAGTTGCAGTGGACACCCCTTCATCAGGACCTCTTCTATTTTAGAATTTCTGTCCTTTTTTTAATTTCATTTTATTTCATTTGTTCAAAATGAATCTGAACAGGAATCATATTGACAAAATGGCATTATAACTCATCGTCACTGATTTTCATAACTTCAGATGCAATTATATTTATATCATTAATTATGTGACTAAGTTTTATTAAGGTAATCCACCCATCATTAGAATGTGATCATGGTCCATCAACTGATTCTGCAATTTTTTATAGTAAATGTAAGCCTTTATAGACTTATAGCAAAAGACCCTATAACTCAAAGTAAATGGATGTACTGAAGTCTTTTTAAGCATTTGAAGGGCCGTGATTATAATTTAATGATGAATGAATTACCTTAAAATTGCTTATAAATACAAAGACGTTTGTCGTGAGGTCAGAATGATTAAAGAGATAAACACATAATTACTTAACTTAAAATTCGATACTACCGGTATATAGAATATAAAAACAACGACAAAATCAACCTCAATACACACAAATAAATACACACGAATTCACTGCAGTACACTAGATGAGATACATTAAAATATAAAGAAGAAACCCACCTGAATTTTGGAATCTGTGTCTTTTGTCTTTTTCACACTATTAATAACCGGAAATACTGCCCGTGGGGTAAACAAGAAAGAAAAAACGTTGACGAACAATGATGTCCTTACGCACTGTACCTTAATATTATTACTCCCAGTGACATTTTTTGAAGATATCATTACATTGGAAATATTAAACGATTACGCTTTTTTTGTTTAAAGTCGTAATATGTTTTTACGTCTATCATATACAAAGAAATATTTTAAGTCGCGATTCCTTCCTTCTGTGCCCATTAGCTCGTATGGTAATTCAATACACTTGTACCACACTCCTCACAATGATAACGTCTAATCACTGCTACTAAATAAAACCACGAGACGATAATTAAACCATGTGATCAAAACGTGGCGTCCCGTTGCTTTGTTTTCCAAAATTCCGAAGAAGAAACTCGGTGAAAATTGTTTTTGCTGCGGGGATAAACAAACACTTTTCAATTTCAGAGGTTTTAAAGATGGGATCATTGTCACCAAATTATCCTGTTTACATGTAATACAGGGATGAGAATCACGTGACCTTTGTTTGAATAAAAATCGCGTCATTTGCTTCATTAACGCACAGCTTTCGAGTAATTCAAGAGCCAATATTCTAGAGAACCTTTCACAGGGAAGGTGTGCACCATTTTCACTGCATCAATTCTTGTACTTTTCTTAAACACTCTGCAGCAAAGTTGCGAATCGACAGACTTTTTTTATCTGAATTCTTGGTAAAGTAGGCGAGATATTGTGATTTAACACCTAATTTCCAAAGTAACCTATGATGCAACTGTTATCACAATTGCTAAAATCTTTCAAATAGTATATCTGTTTCTTAAATAGGAAACCTTCACTTATTTATTTTATTCAGGGGATAGTCTATGAATATAAAGGTCCCTTTTAATTGAATATGTAAAACTAAATGACTTCGATACTGACTGAAATATCCATATAATAATGTGCTTTTATTACACAACCTCATATTGTATATACTACATGTACATATAATAGGGTGAAACAGAAAAAAGGGTTATGTTCTATACAACATTGATTAAGAAAATAACTTCAAAATATTGATTGTGAAGAGGAAGATATGTACTGATATGAGTATATATGTACAAAACGTAATGTTTAATACATTAAACAAGAAATATCTTTTAAAAAAGATACACGGCCGTGGTGTATTAATTAAACTCAGTGTATATTCTGCATCTTGATAAGGGGACATTTGACCCGAGTCTTATGAATGTCTTTCAAGCTTCAAAATATATATAGCGGATATGAAATTGCTAACGATCGGACAGACCAGGGTCCCTGTATATATAGTATTAAGTGAACCTGGACAGAAGAACGGCTAGTTCACGAAAATAATACGTTTCTTCAGGTAATACCACTGGATGAGTGTTCCTCGGAACACTTAATGGCATCTGCATTCCAGCAGCTGTCAGAGAAAGGGTTAACATCAAATGATTAAAAGTATACATGTCACTATACAAAACAAATCTGAAATGCGTCTTCCATATAGGATTGAAGTTTGGCTCCGATATATCACGTCTTAACGAAAGCGCGATTTCCAGGATACGAAGGGGTCTGAAGGTTTCAAATCCCACATGTGTTTTTTTATCCTTTAGATATGCTTTTGTTTATGTAGTTGAATTAATCATTTTGAACATTTAGACATGCATAAATATATTTCTGTCGTGAAATCGTTTTAGAAATGTATAAACAAAGCGAACAAGCTGATCTCTTTCCGGAAGAATACTTTCGATTTTAAGTCGATCAATCAAAACTTAAAGAATTCATCGGCTGTTTAGTGACCTTCACCTGTCATTTTAGACCGGAAATATAGGTGAAAACAAAATAGCCAATGGTCGAAAAATATTTAGACAGAAAAATCATATTTTCCTCACATTTCTGGCTCAAAAAACCATTACATAGAAGACCCTATATTATGATGAGGGTGAGACATAATGTCAAACCGAATGGAATCCGCCGATACCGAACAGCTGTGAACATAAAACTTGTATGCATATAAAGATTATCCGAGCGATTACTGATACACAATATGATAAAAAAACATATGTTTTTTTTTCTGTTTTTTTTTTGGCCTTTGAACTTCCCGCTTGATTTATATTTTAAACAGCAGCCAAAATAATCTCGAAAGGGAACATTATGTACTTAAAGCAGCCAACTTACAAAACACATATATTCTTCTTTTACAAATAAGAGTAGTCTAGGCTACTTGTATAGATCACTTTTTTTCGGATGTACTTTTCTTCTATGTTCTATATAAAACTGCCGTATTGGAAATCAATAAAATGAATAATTTTTCGGGCGCACTCTGGCGTGACGGGCAGGTAATAGCAGACGTCTATCGCTCTCTCTCTCTCTCTCCCCCTCTCTTGTGTATGTGTGTGTTTGTGTGTGTCAATTCGTTTTCCGCGTATTTTACATATGTTTATTGAACAAATTCAAACTAGACCACCTTAGGAAATATTAATTGTTAACTCTGTCATCAAGCATACGATCTCTCTTTCTAGCCCCTATCTGTATATTTATATACTCAAGCAGATGAAGGCTGTTTATCTTCAAAAATACCCAGTATGTTGCTGCCTATTAAAAAAATCAATGACCTTATATATAATAAGAAGGTGGTTAACTTCTATATCGAAAACGTATATCATGCCGTGTCAATTGTCGTAACTCCTTTGAAAAGTGGTGGATTTTCATAAAATTGGTCTTACTTTGCGTGGAAGGGATGAAAAAACGAATCAGGTACAAAGCCTGAGGAATCGCCTTAAAATGTTCACGAATTAAAAGAAAACATGTTTGATCGGAAGATGTAAAATTTAAGAAAAAGTAGCCATAAGATCAGTGTTGAGTCATATGGATAGATATTGATGGAAAAAAAACAACAAATAAACCTAAAAGGAATACTTGTGCTGACTTAAAAAGCCATTGTTTTGAGAAGAATGTGTGACTAAACAATGCTTCATCAGCAATGTCACCTAGACGCTCAATAGTAACTGTGGAGAATCCGAAGTTCAAACATAGCTGTTCAACAGTCAATGTCAATTCAGATGAATTTTTAAAAGGCAGAAAAAAGGCTGCATGTGATAAATAATGAAATAACAAGTATTCCTTTTTGGTTTATTTGTTTCTTTTATCAGTATCTGTCCAAACAATTCAGTACTGATATTTTAGCTTTAGTTTTTCTTAAGTTCCATACGGGAGAAATTGTCGTGATTTCGTCAGTCATATCTCTTCCGACCCAACACATTTTCGACTTCACGAACGGTTGTTGGCAAGGGGATGTCTTTTCAACCTGATTGTCTTTATTCATCCCTTCCATGCAAAAAAAGACCGATCCACCAATTTTCAGAGGAGCAATTGTGGGCCAAAAAAGGCAGCAGTTTTATTCGTTCAGATCAACGTACCGGATCCTCTGTTATCTTTTGTATGAACAGTGGATGGCTTTAACTATCAACGAGTAGTTGACGTAAATTTTTTGAGTAGTATTTATACATTTATGCCTCTTTGGTTTAGGCAAAGGTTTACAAATTTAGCGATCCGAGTTCTACCCTCAGAAGAGTCAAAATGTTTAGGAGCGATTAAAATGGTCTGGTCCAAACGAAGGCTTAATTTATATAATTTACAAAAATGATATAAAATGGGTTTGGCCATATATAGGGGTGTTTCGATAAATATGACAATAAAAGATATAAATGATGTACCATATCTGTAATTCATGTAACCCATGTAACAAATGGTCTAAACCGGCAGTCTAAATAGGCTAAAAATTCTGCATTTCTGCAAAGAAAAGAAATCATCAGGCGAATCGACGTCACTTTGCATCAGTTAATTGGAAGAGTAGTATAAAATTAAGTTGTTTAAAAAGAAAAAAAATCTTGCGAGACTACTGAGAGTAAATGGAGTGTCGTTAGACCGACTTACTACTCTGTTGTGGTGGTGCATTTGTACGGTATTAGGAACCACTGTCTGTCACCATGAAATTTTTATCTTGCACAAAATCATCTTGTTCGCTATCGCTCACTTCTTCGTGTTTTCTTCTTTTCTTTTCTCTATTTTCTGGACACCAACCACTTTTAACGTGTACATCGTAAGCAGTACGAAATCACAGGCATTTTCTTTATACATGTTTTCAGGTAAGATTTCTCCTTCTTGATGCGATCAATTGAACCTCAACTGCCGAACGATTGGCTTCTGGAACGTATTCTTCATTTATACTTTCTTGTGGGGTCTAACATATTCTATAGTTTTGTTATTTTCGTCATTTTAGAACACTGTAAAATTTACCCTTCCTGTGTAAATGGCTTTAAATCTTCTTTGTGTAGGATATTTGTTTCCAAATAAATTTTGATTGATCGAAATCACAGAGATTCATGATGACGATCAGTCATAGGTTTATCTTTTCCAGCTTCAGAGAACAGATCATCCAGTATCAGTAAATTATTAATTCTGGTATCGAAAAGGTCCTCTAAATCGGAAGGAATGCCTTGTATAAATTCCGCTCTTGGTGTCATTTATCTTTGAATTGTGGTATATAAAGGCTGTCATCTTTTGTATAGCCACACAATTATCTGTATGTCAGGCTGTATTTTTGAGTTGTAATTCTGAATTAAATTTTTTGACAAAGGTTGTCTTTCCACAAGCTGAAAAAAAAATTGTCTTTATTAAAACTTGTATGAAAGTAAGGTACAAATGAAATAAATGCTTTTAATATAAATTGTAAGAAAATAACCTAATTATAAACCTATTTGTGAAATGTTTTTTTTAGAGAGAGAAAAATGAAAGAATACGCATAAAACTAGGAAACAAATTGTAATAATATATCAAAATCACAGATAAAATACTAGTTTTAAGATTTAGGAATGTCACAACACAATTACTAAATGACATAAAAGTGGATATTTTCTCTCAAACAAAAATGACTTTTATAATAAAGCAATTAATACCTGTTGGCCCAGAAATCATCATGGTAAAGGGATGTAAAATAACCATGGCGAAGGAGTTTTATATTCGGTAATCTGCGGCGGTGGTGGTGATGGCGTTTTATTTCAAATTTATCAAATTCTAATATATATACGTTTAATTTTTGGTCCCATTTTTAAATCAAAATGCATGTTATATTTCGGTATCTTTATAAGCCTAAAACTAATATCACTTTTTCATTCTAATTTCAGAAATCAAACGGTTAAGATGACTTACCAGTTTAACAGTGTAAGGACAGTTTTCCAAAACATAGCCAACTACTTAAAATAGGTGGTCGACGAACCACTGAAATCACATGTGTGGGTCTTGTAAAAAGACATTTCCCGTAAAGATAACTTGGATAGACATCTGAAGAAACATAAGGATGAAAACAATCAATATTGTCCTGAATGTTTAAAAGTGTTTACGAGAAGGAGTCTTTAAATGAACATTTATATCAGCAACATGGATGGGGTGCCGTTAAACGTTCGGCTGAAACTCGAGAGAACGCAAAAACAAACTAAACTAAAGATCGAGGAACAAGAGAACAAATTAAGCATTGAAAAAATTAGAGAAAAGAAAAGTGAAAAGTTTAAAACATAACAAGATCAACATAAAGGACGTGGAGGTGAAAGATTTGCCAAACATTCTGAAATACCTACGAACTCCATTTCAAGAAATTGTTAACAGAATGACCATTGATATTCATGACCTAAAGGTCGACTTGAGACAACCTTTCACGGGATGTTGTCACATCGTCGTAGCGTAAACTATCGGAGCGAAAACGAAGAGCTGATTTTAATGAGCTTGCGCATATATGTCAAATAAACATTTACCTCACTGAACATTCCCATGCAACTTCGGAACTGCCTTCAATTCTGATAAAATAATACCCAAAAGACTTATTAAACACCATAAGCATCAGCTTCATCTCTAAATCCTCATGGGTCGAGTAATTTACATAATTATATTTTCATATCAATGGGACGCCCGGTACTCCTTCATTTTGAAATTGAATTCAAAGATCACCAAGTTTAAATTTTCCGCGCTGCTGAAATTCAGTTATGTCAGTAAAAGAAAGGGCTTCACAATACTGTAGGTTTAAGTCGGAGAACTTCCTGTCCTACAAGACTGCATTATTATTATTGTTGTTGTTATTATTATTATTATTATTATTATTTAATGTTTTTTTTTTCGGAGGATATAGAGAAATATCAATGACTAAAATGCTAATTTCAGTATAAAAATGAATATACACTCTATAGTCTTTTTTTTTTTTAAATAAGTTCATCATTTTATCTGGTATAAAACCCCTATTTTTTATGGTAAGATTTCTAAATGCGAAAGGTTCTAAAGGTTTCATACCATATTAGATAAATTTACCATCGAACAATTCTTCCATATTTATTTGATTATAGATAAGGTCACATTTATGATCGGTATTATTTTCCGGTAACCTCACCCACTGCATATATAATGACGATAAGAGTTAATTACGGCTTTCCGCAAACCTGCGGAAATGTATAGGGTTTGTTATGTTTATTCTTATTACGGCTTTCCGCAAACTTGCGGTAAACGTATAGGGTTTTGTTATTTTTTTTATTTTTTTTTTTTTCTTCCAAAAGAGGTGGTTATTTCAATAGGTTGCTGACGGTCTAGAATCACGAAAATTTACTAGCCCATATCTGACGCGATGAAATTTAGAATTTATGATTTTTATATTTCTTTGACGCCACATGATGTCAAATTTGACATTTTCTACAAAGGTTTGTTCGCGCTCTACTGCCTTCATTTCTCGGCGGATTTTCTAGATTTTTTCACAAAATACTGAAAACGTCACTTTACGTAGAGCAGGAAATTGCATGCATCTCGAAAGATATTGATATTTTTAATATCATTTTAAACATGATTTATAGCCCAATCAATTTCCGTTCGAACGATATGCAGCTTTTAAAGATCGAAATAATTATTTAAAAATATCGTTCATGTAAATGACATGAACATATTTTGGCATATTTCTTCCATTTTCTCGAGGTCTAAACGTCCATAGTTCAAAAGCAGTTATGAATAGGTCCACACATAAAGCGTGTGAAACGTTGGGATGACCTTTCTAACGGTATCCTGCTTTTCTTATTTGGACATCATTTAAGAAAGTTACATGAGAAATAAAAACTTATGATAATAATCATATAAGTGTAAATGCGCAATTCAGATACCACTGGAATGTCAAATGATTATATAAATATATAAAGTAGGATGTTAACTTCTACTGAAAAATCTACTGAACGTCACTTTAAGCAAGCAGTAAAGGTACGACGTTTACCTGGCTAATGTGAGGCCGCGGTCTACTATATCTGTTCGGTTTATCTATTTATATATTTTTTTCTTTTTAAAAGAAATGTCTAGTGTATAAAATCCCTACTTTATTCTAGTGTCGTTAGTTCATTGTTGTTAAATTAGAATAAAGACAAGGAAAATAGTAAATGAAAGGGTTTTAAAAAAATTTTGTTATATACTAAGACAAGGACAATAGTAAATGAAATGGGTTTTAAAAAAATCTCATTGTTCACCATATACTCTATGTTTAATGTTACGTTCTTATAAATGTAAACCAATGAAGACTTGTTTCATATTAAAGAAAGGAAACATGTGAAGTGAACTCAGTTAGATAGAACACATATTTTCTCAATATAGTAATGCAGGTATTATACCACAAGGAAACGTAAATTTGGGATGTCGACATTGTTTATGAATAAATTCTTTTCAGCCTTTCAGCTTAAACTGGAAAGCCCTTATCGTTTGAGGAACAAACGAAGTCTAGTTCTTCTTATTATTCTTTTTTCTTCTTTTCTATGTCTTAATTTCTATATGTTACAAGAACCCAAGGACCATAAAAATTTAATGGCATATACTTCGTATGTTGAAATTTTTATTTCAGTGATTTTCATATGTCTGTGACGTCATATGAAGTCACACTTGACGTTGTCTACAAATGTTTGTACGCGGTCTACAGCCATTATTTCTGGACGGATTTTATTTATCAAAATTTCACTGAAGGTGAATGTTACGTTTTAGTTTTGAATCCCGGTGTCCATTTCTCTAAAAGGCAAATGTATCCAAGATTCGAACCCTTGACGTCAAATTTCAAATACCTATAAAATCGCTTCCATATGAGTTAAGGAGCTGATTTTTTAAAATAATATAAGCATCTAAGAATGCTTTATATTCTATGAAGGAGAACGTAATTTGACGCCATATGACGTCATGAGGTGAAAAAAAATTCTAATTTCTACGTGTTAACTACCATATGTTGCAAACGTCCAAACACCTTGAATATTAAACAGAATATTATTCAGATAGAACATTTTGCATTTCAATGATTTTCATTTGCCTATGACGTGTCTTGACGTCAAATTGACGTCGTATAAAAATGTTTGTACCTGGTCTACTGCCGTTATTTTTGGACCGATTTTCATCAAAATTTCGCAGAATGTGTATGTTAGGCTCTAGTTGTGCATCCCGGTGTCCGTTTTATCAAATTCGAAAAGGCAAAGGTTTTAATGGCGAATCCAAGATTCGAACCATTGACGTCAAATTTCAAATACGTATAAAATCGCTTCCAGATGAGCTAAAAAGCTGATATTTAGAAAGCTTATAAGTCGCCACGTGTCTTTTAAATTCTGTGAAGATGAACGTCATTTGACGTCATAAGACGTCATAAAATAAAAGAAAATTTCTGATATCTATGCTTTAATTTAAATATGTTTTAAAGTTTTCAAGGTCATGGAAATCTAATGGCATATACATCAAACCAGGATCTTTTGAATGCAATGAATTTCACATATAACGTCAGATTTGACGTCAAGACAAAAAGGTTTTACGCGATCTACTGCCTTTAATTTGGACCGATTTTCATAAAAATTCACAAAGAAATGCTTTAGTTATGTATCTCGGTGTCCAATTTACCAAATTCGAAAAGGTAATGGTTCTATGGCGAATCCAAGATTCAAACCATTTACATCAACTTTTAAATACCTATAAAATTGCTTCCAGATGAGTTAGAAAGCTGATATTTGGA
The DNA here is from genome assembly GCA_021229015.1 of Solen grandis. Taxonomy (NCBI): domain Eukaryota; kingdom Metazoa; phylum Mollusca; class Bivalvia; order Adapedonta; family Solenidae; genus Solen; species Solen grandis. The sequence goes on along the minus strand of JAIFHC010000126.1, from coordinate 16,597 downwards.
CTGAATATTAGCCTCTAAGACTCCTTTTCATTCTGTTGGGACGAACATCAATGGACGTTATATGACGTCATACGGTAAAAAAGAATTTCTTATATCTAAGCGTTAATATGATGCTAAGGTACCAGTGGCATGAACAATTAAAGGCCTATGTTATAAATCCTGAAAATTTCATTTCATTGACTTTCTTATATCTATGACGTCATATGACGTCAAACTTGACGCTGTCTACAAAAGTTTGTACTCGGTCTACAGCCATTATTTTTTGGACCGATATTCATCAAAATTTCACAGAATTTGTATGTTATGCTCTACTTGTTCCTTCTGGTGTCCGTTTTTCAAAATTTGAAAAGACAAATGTTTTATGGCTAATTCAAGATTAAAACCATTGACGACAAATTTTAGTTCAGATACGTATAAAATCACTTCACTTTCTATAATTTCACGTAGTGTTTGAAAAAAAACCCGGTTCATCTGCTGATGGAGATCCAATATTCCTAAGAAAAGTATCTTTTTTTCTTAGACTGACACTTGTCCCATTGAAACGTAATTCTTACGGGAAATTTTCTATATTCAAGCGGAGCTAAATGTTGACCGTATCGTAGTGGGTTTGATGCTTTTAGACCATGTCATTTCGAATGCAATGATTTTCAAATTCATATATCGTTATGTGACGCCAGATGTGACGTCAGGTAAAACGTTTGTACTCGCTCTGCAGAATTTATTTGTTAATGGATTTTCTTCTAATTTTCTCAGAGGGTGTAAGTTACGCTTTAGTTTTGCATCCTTACTTTCCTTTTAAAATATTGATAAGACCGAGGTTCTTCGGTGAAACCAAGTTTCGAAAATGACCTGATATTTGGACAAATTATAAGTCTCTAGATCTTCTTTACATTCTGAGAAGATGAACGTAATATGACGTCACATGCCTTCATATTGCTAATAAAACTTTCGTATTAAATCTTAAGGTTTTTTTTATCCCTGTAGGCTTTATTTTTTGTATAATTTGCTTGAAATTTTGACTGAAGATGCAGTATTAGATTATATGGAGCCATGTCACTTCCCTTTCCGGAAAATCCAAAAGGTCAAGGTCAAATATCAATTATCGGGTTTTTCTTCATCTTTAAATATCTCAAAAATGGGAAATATTCGATCGAGACAATATGTCTATAAGACCTTTAACGGCATTTAATATGATATTAGATTTTGATGATCGGGGTTGAGTCATAGCGGAAAAACGAAAATTTGGTAACCCTCAGTGTGTTTAACTGTTTATATCTTGAAAACCTTTGATTCTCAAAAATATGATGATGAATATTATTTGTAGAGCAATGTCTGGCCGTTCTTTTGATGCCTAAAGTTTAATGATTGGCCTAAGATTCGCGTAGTAATGAAAAAAACATCGTGCATATAGCTTTGGTGATTTTTGCAGTTTTCTGGAGGTTTAAGAGCTCGTATCTCAAAAAATATTGAAAATATTCCTATATATAAATCGTATGAAATGTAGAGAATTTTCAGACGATTATTTTGATACCTAAAGTTTTGAAATTGATCAAAGTATAATGAAGGTACATCAAAAATATAAATTTAAACATGTAGAATTTCAGCGATTAAAAATCATAGGAAAAGGGTCCACACATTAAGCAAGTGAGGTGTAGATAATTTTAAGACGATTATTTTGGTACATAGAGTTTTGTAATTGATTAAAGTATAAGGAAGTAACATCAAAAATACGAATTTAAACCCAACTGTAAGAATTTTCGGAAAATATCCTACTTTCGCTTTCACCTTCATTGAAGCATTTTCGGAAAATGTAAGTTTACATATATGTATTAGTCATATAAATTGCAAAAAAAACAACAACTTTTTACTCATATCATATTGATATTAATAGCTAAACAAGAGTTGACAATGACTTAATGTTGTGTCAACTCATTTTATTTACGTTACTTATACATATCAGCTGCAGCATTAGGTTACCCATAATCATTTGAGCGTTTTGACACATGTCAATTAGACCGTCGATGAAACATTGCAATTTCCCGATTTTATTGTTGCATCAATCGATAAATATTGTACAACCAATATTCCAAATTTATGATAAATGATAAGCTATGTGAAAATATGTTATTGTACAATGATATTTAATTGCCAGCTTAAGATACCATGAGCGTGTATAAGTGTAGACGTTTAAACAAAATGATTTCATCCGTTCAAACGCTGCAAGCTAATTTGTCCGTTAGCTAAAAGGGCCAAATGGAGGAACTTTGTGTAATACAGTCGTCTCGACCGTATGTATTTATGATTTTATTCCCGAGGCTGTATTCGAAAATATAAGAAAAAGAATTTTAATATGCAGAATTAAGAGGTTTATGTTTAATTGCATATATTTTGAAAGCCTATAAAACTAGACCCAAATATGCTAATTGAATTGTAGAGATTTTCATGACATTTATTTTGGTGAAATACTAAAATTGATCAAGTTATAAGAAAGCGATATCAAAATAAAGATTTAATTATTTTTGCCATATGGCTTAATTTAATATATATTCTTTCTAAGGTAATAATCTTTACATTTGACAATGTTAGCAGAAAGTCCTATCATTCGTATCAACGAATGAAATCTAGTTATTTTTTCTCTCCTTTTCTACACTTTAATATCCATATGTTGTAATGGTCCATGGACGATGAAAATGTAATGGCATATACAACAGGTGCTGAAATTTTGATTTCAATAATTTTCTATGCCTATGACGTCATATGACGTCAAACTTTGCGTTGTCTACAAAAGTTTGTACGGGGTATACAGCCATTATTTCTGGACGGATTTTCATCAAAATTTGACAGAATATGTATGTTATGCTCTAGTTGTGCATCCTGGTGTCCGTTTTCCAAAATTCGAAAAGGCAATGGTTCTATAGCGAATCCAAAATTGGAACCATTGACGTCAAATTTCAAATGCGTATAAAAGTGTTTCCATTTGAGCTAGAAAGCTGATATTTAGACAAAATATATGTATCTAGTTCTTTAAATACTGAGAAAATAAACGTCATAAGGTAAAAATTAATTTCTTATTTCTACGTGTTAATTTCTATATGTTGCAAATGTCCGAACACCTTGAAAATTTAATAGCATATGCTTCACAATGAAGATTTTGCATGGAAATGATTTTCATTTGCCTACGACGTATTTTGACATCAAATTTGACGTCCTCTAGAAATGTTTGTACGCTATCTACAGCCATTATTTCTGGACCGATTTCTTATAAAATGTTCACAAAATGTGTATATTACGCTCTAGTTGTGGATCCCGGTGTCCGTTTTTTTTTTCTAAATTCGAAAGGCAAAGGTTTCAAGGTGAATCCAAAATTCGAACCATTGACATGAAATTTAAAATATGTATAAAATCGCTTCCAGATAAGTTAAAAAGCTGATAATTGGACAGATCATAAGTCTCCAAGTCTGTTTTACATTCTGTGAAGATGAACGTCATTTGACGTCATATGACGTGATAAGGTCAAAAAGAATTTCTGATAACTACGCGTTAATTTCTATAAGTTTCCAGGACCATGGAACTTTTATGGCATATACAGTAAACCATGAGCTTAAAATGCAATGAATTTCATATTCATGTGACGTCATATAACGTCAGATTTGAGGTCAGAACAAAAAGGTTTTACGCGATCTACAGGAATTGTTTTTGGACCGATTTTAATAATAATTTCACAAAATGTATATGCAACGATGTAGTTGTGTATCCCGGTGTCCGTTTTCCCAAATTCGAAAAGGTAATGATTCTATAGCGAATCCAAGATTTAAACCATTGAAGTCAAATTTCAAATAAGTATAAAATAGCTTTCATATGAGTTAGAAAGCTGATATTTGGACTGAACATTAGTCTCTAAGAGTTATTTTTTATTATGTGAGACCAAACGTCAATTGACGTCATATGACGTCAAACAGTCAAAAGAAATTTCTTATTTTTATCTATAATATATGTTAACTGTATCTTGTTAAGGTCCCAGGGATATGAAACGGCCTACATTTAAGATACTGAACATTTCATTTCATTGATTTTCGTATGCCTATGCCGTCAAATAACGTCAAACTTGACGTTGTCTACAAAAGTTTGTATGAGGTCTACAGCCCATATTTCTAAACCGATATTTATCAAAATTTCACAGAATGTGTATGTTACGCTCTAGTTTTGCCTATCCGTGTCCGTTTTTCCATATTCGAAAAGGAAAGGGTTTTATGGCTAATCCAAAATAAGAATCATTGACGTCATATTTCAGTTCAGACACGTATTAAATCACGTCCAGATAAGGTAGAAAGCTAATATTTGGACTGAATATAAGTCCCCAAGTCTTCTTTACATTCTGAGAAGATGAACGACATATGACATCATGTGTCTCATAAGACCAAAGTTTGTTTTTATTGAAATTAAACGGTTTTTAAGGCATTTAAGCCTTATTCTTTGTTTGATTTGCATGAAATTTGTACTGAAGGTGTAGCATTAGATCCTATGGTGCAATATCATTTCCGTTTCCGGAAAATATTAAGTTCAAGGTCATCTTGAAAACTTATAAAGGTAGATCGAATTATGTGACAATCGAATTTGAAGGCATTTTCAAGAAAAATGTTTTAGTACATAGATAATAGGTCAAGTTAAATGAAATTGATATACATAAAAAAGTGATTTCAGTTACTTTTGCAATATCCCCCGGTTAAACGGCTTATTTTTTAGAGTTTATGGAAGCCTTACAAAAGCACGTTAAAAGCAGGAATTTGATCTTTTTCGCTTTTATTGTTTGGCAAATGTAGCAGAAAGTCCTAACATTCGTATCAACAAATGAAATCTAGTTATTATTATTATCAATATTATTATCATCATTATTCCAACCTAATTCAAGAGTTAATCTTAATATGTTGCCAATGTCCAAGAAATATGAAAATTAGATCGCCTCAAAAAAGGTTGTTTTTTTTTAAATCAAGTGTTTTCAATTTTCAATGACGTCAGATTTGACTTCATCTCTAAAAGTTTTTTCGCGCTCTAGAGCCACCAATTCTGATCAGACTGTTAGAAGCATAAAAATCTGACAACATATCGGCCTAGAGGTCTACTTTCTATTTCCGTAATCAAATAAGATCCATATTTATGCCTCCTCAATATCTTCTTAAGATGATAAAAAAAAAAAATAAAGCTTATTTTTGAACATAAGTATTTATTTATGATGATGATGATTTACGTATGAAATCTTACATTATTAAGCATCATTATTCCATTTCTTTGTATTAATTTATATATTCAATACCTTTGAAATATGCAAACGGGAAGCCGCTTCGTTTGTATCTTAAACAAACGACTTCTAGTTGTTATTTTTTTTCAACCAAATCCAACAGTTGTTTTCAATATGTTGCCAGTGTCTGAGGAACATAAAAATTGAATTTCCTCGACAAAAAAATTCAGATTTTAAATTCAATCATTTTCAATTTTCAATGACGTCAAATGACGTCAGATTTGACGTCAGCTTAAAAAGTTTTTCGCGTTCCAGAGCCTTTTTTTGTCCTATTATCTTGATAATTTCACAGAAGATGTATGTAACGATGTAGATGTGCACATTGTCTTTCAATTTTCAAATTCGAAAAATTTAAGAATTTATGGCAAAACCGAGTTTCGCACTTTGGTCCTAAAACTATGATTTAAAATTACAAAGGCTACTGATGAGTTGGAAACATGGAAATTGGACAGCTTATCAGCCCAGAGGTCTACTTTCTTTTCATAAGATTTCTCTTAGTCACGTAGTTATGACGTCATTTAAAGGCAAAATTATTTTTTCAAAATTTCTCTCGCTCTGCATCATACATTTTGAGTCAATTTTAATGAAGTTGAAATTGCAGTGAAAAAAGTATCTATTTATACATTCAATTATTTTTAATTTTCAATGACGTCATATGACGTCAGATTTGACGTCAACTTCAAAAGCTTGTTAGCGCTTTAAAACCTTCAATTCTAGTCGGATTATCTTGATATTTTCACGGAAGATGTTCGTTAAGATGTAGATGTCCACATTCAAATTTAAATATTCGAAAATATTTAGATTTCATGGCAATACCGAGTTTCGAACTGCGGTCCTAAAATATATTTTAATGTTACAAAGCCCAAGTATGCGTTAGAAGCATGAAAATTGGACAGCATATCGGCATAGAGGTTTACATTCTATTTTCTTCATTATTTATTTTGAGTCACGTGGTTATGACGTCATCAAATAGGGAAAAAGCATATTTTTAAAGATTTCACTCGCTCTGGCATCATGAATTTTGAGTCAATCTTAATTGATAGAGTTAAAATTGAAGTGATGCATACTGCAAGAAATATTTGTTTTGTCACGTGGTTATGACGTCATGCATACTAAAAAGAATTATTGAAAAGTCATATAAAATCGCCAATTAAACCAATGAACTTAAATTTTCAAAATTCTCGAAACTTAGTACGTACATAAAGTCTTGAAAATTTTAAGTGATTACGTCATCAAACATGGCAGATACTCATGTTTGATGCTTACTTGAAAATGTGAAAACAAACCTGTTCGCATTCTCGAAGATATATTGTTCTTGATTAATAGAACCTTAGCTGAACATGTCCTTGCAAAAAAAAAAGATGTTTTTCTGCAGACACTTGCTTTTGACGTTGAAATATAAAAATCATTAATTTCAATTTGTATTCGTGCTCCAGCGTCATGAGTATTGATACCAATCTTAAACATACCTTTGCATACTTTGTAAGCAAAATATATTAAAAAGATCATAAGATTGGATATATTAACTTTAAATAAATAATATTGCCGTACCTAATAATGCGCAAAAAGTCCAGAAAATTTCAAGTGATTACGTCATCAAAAATGACATAATTATGTTTTTCGTATATTGGTTAATTCATGAAAGCGGTCATTGGGTTGGTTGAGCAAGATCCGATTGTTTTTTTGCAGGAAAGAGTGCCCGTGTTGATGAGTGAATTGTGATACGGTTTTGAGTAAATGAGTAGCACGTAAGATGTATTAGTATAATTATACTAGAACCAGAACACATATACAGATAACTTACTGCATTTTCCATCACGGCTTACCGCAAACCTGAAGAAAATGACAAATACATTATATCTACCTATCGATTTTTTTATGCTTTCGAAAGATTCAACGGTTTCTTTTTCTAAATCTGTAAAAAAGAATATAACGCAAAAGCAAATGAATTGTTGAAAGTGTCAAGAGGTTTATAAAGTTAATTACATAGAAATAAGAAATTATTTTCAAGATTTTGCTTACACCTCAGCCTTTGTTTCCATCTATTTTTGCAAATGTAAAACTCAATCAATGTAAAGGTTGAAAGTCATGGATTTCAAAGTATTTTTTTTTCTTTTTTACTATTTCAAATATACGGAACAATTGCAATGAATATTTGTTAAGTCATATGCTTACGAAGAAATGTATATCATATAAAGAATAACAAACTTTTAAAGTCGATTGAATAACGTAAGAAAATAAATCTTGAGGATAGTATTATCTTAAAAAGTTCCTGTTGTTGTTTTTTCTGCATGAAAGTGAACGGTTACTTAATCAAATAAGATCAAATAAGATCCAGATTCATGTTTTCTCAATATCTTGTTAAGAAGATAAAAGTTAAAAAAAAAAGATTTAAAGCTTATTTTTGAACATAAGTATATATTTTTGATAATGATGATTTACGTATTAAATCTTACATTATTAAGTATTATTATTCCATTTCATTGTATTAACTTATATATTCAATACCTTTGAAATAAGCAAACGGAAAGCCGCTTCGTTTGTACCCTAATCAAACGATTTCTTGTTTATATTTAACTTTATTCAGCATGTAAACCAGGATCCGTTGCCTCCTGACGCCGGATCAGGATATGTTTCTTTTAAGACCGTATTGTTACAGAAAACAGTATACCTTTCAATAAATAGTCTGACTGCAAGGTCATCAGAAACATCATTTGACGAGTGTAATCTCAACACTCTCTAATGACAGTTACTTTAATTATGCCTGCAAACGTAAACGTGCAGCCAATACAGAAGTAGTAGTGTCTTCAACGTGATAGTGCGGCAACACTATATTAGTCTCATGTAGACGAAAGTCTCCAAATGAGTGAAATAATGTGACGAGATTATGATGGTGTTAATGTCGATCAAGTATAATCACTATTATGTTTAATACTGGTCATCCACCATGTGAGCTATATATACGTAATGTTGAGGGACCTATTTCAAAAGTGTATGCACATATCCTGAGGCCTATTTCAAAAGTGTATGCAATCCAACATAATTATATATACGTAAGATGAGGGGCCTATTTCAAAAGTATATGCCCATATCCAACATAATTATATATACGTAAAGACGAGGGACCTATTTCAAAAGTTTATGTTTATATCCAACATAATTATATATACGTAAGGATTAGGGACCTATTTCAAATGTGTATGCCTATATCCAACATAATTATAAAGCTTACGGATGCTGTATACGTTGTCAACCGACGTATATAGTTCACATGTAAGCTGCAAAAAGTATTGGTGAAAAGGGAAGTAACTGACGATGTATTTTAGAAAATGTGTTACTTGTTTTAGTCTCTCTTTAATGAGTGCCTCACTCTTAAGGTCAAACGTAATGTCATAGAAACTTCATGATGTCATAGTTGTATACTGTATTTATTTTCTTTTGGAAATGTGTGAGTGTTTATGTTTTTTGCTGTGTCAATCTAACATGGTGTCAGAAAAGTCATTGTGTATTTACACACAATGGGCATAAGGTGTGTGAAATTACTAAATTATTACATTTGTCTTACAGAACTGTTTCAAGTACAATGTATTGTTAAAAGAGTTTTGTGCAGTTAATAGACAGAAAACAAACCAAGAAGTGAAAGGCCTAAAGTTGTGACTGACAGAAATGATATGGGGTTGCATTTGCTGACATGGAGGTTGGACATTAAGCAAAGTGACCGGAACTATTGATTCAGAAAAATACAGAGATGTTCTTGAATATAACATTTGGCCCTTTATAGAAAGACAATTTCCTGATAATCATCATTTATTTTAAGATGATAATGCCCCACTACACAGATTTTGACAACGTAAACAATATAGAGCTGAACACAATTTAAAATCTATTTCTTGGCCTGAACAATCACCTCATCTCAGTGTTATTGAAAATATGTGTTATACAAACAAACAACAACAAAAAAAACGTCAGTGCAGACACCATGTTATCAACAGCAATGAAGAACTTTGTAATGAAATTCTAAAAATATGGATGGACATTCCCGCTAGTTATGTTCAGAACATTAAACACTCAAGAGATAAATGTCAGTAATAAGACTGAAAGGACACATGACAAAGTATTAAGGTAAGAAAACAATTGATTTGAATTTTTAGCATGCTAGTAATTTGTTAAATTGGTAGAAATCACAGGTTGATTGATTCAGTTAAATCCAACGTGACCACCAATATCACCAATACTTTTTGCACCTGACTGTATATACGGCGTAACCTATATACATAAAATGCATTTTTGGAGAGGTTCACAAAGTTTACATCCATAAAAACAATGTAATAAGATTTTTTTATCCAAAGGATTATCTAGTTTCAGGCCGCAAGCAGATTCTCACCGGCCTTACGGAGGACATATATATATTTGACAGAAAGTCATCAAAAATCACGACCGTACTCCGCCACAAAATGCATATATGGATATTATTGTTTCAATACTCGTCAGCAGGTTTCAGCGTTTCAGCGGTATTAATGAGGAAATATATCTTATGATAGAAATATTTATAATATCATGTATTTAAACGCAAAATGCTTTTTTTTAAAATCATTATATTATTCCAATACAGCAGAATCTCATCGGTCTATGGAGGATTTTGTTTTCAGAAAGAGATAAAAATCATGTGTTTCGCCGTAAAATGCATATTTGGAGGGGTTCACACAATTGTCATCCATAAATAATAAGATTTTTTTTATTCATAGGATTATCTAGTTTCACGCCGCCAGGCTACCCTGCCGCCAGCAGACTTCCAGCAGCCTTAATGAGGAAATTAATCTTTGACAGAAAGACATCAAAAATCATTTATTACGCCGTAAAATGATTATTTGGAGGGATTCAGACAGTTTTTATTCATAAATTATAAGAACTTTCTTATTTATATACATACTTAGTTTCAGGCCGTCAGCAGACTTTCAGTGGTATTACGAGGATATATATATTTGACAGATAGACACCAAAAATCATGTTTTCCGCCATAAAATGCATATCTGAAGGGGTTCACACAATTTTCATCCATAAATGATAAGATTCGTTTATTCATAGGATTATCTAGTTTCAAGCCGCCAGCAGGCTTCCAGCTGCCTAACGGAGGAATTAATCTTTGACAGAAAGAATCAAAAATCATTTATTCTGCCGTATATATTTATTCTGCCGTAAAATGATTATTTGGAGGGATTCAGACAGTTTTCATTCATAAATAATAAGAATTATCTTACTTATATGCATACTTAGTTTCAATCCGCCAGCAGGCTTCCAGCTGCCTAACGGAGGAATTAATCTTTGACAGAAAGAATCAAAAATCATTTATTCTGCTTATACCATATTAACAACAACAACAACAAAAAAAGACGAATTGATGATATAAGATCATGTATTACATGTATTGATGTAAGTACATGTATTAGGTTTCTAGGTTCAAGTGGCAAAGCCGACAGGCGCTGCCAGGCCGCTCTGTTCGCGCCGCCAGGCCACTGTGTTCATGCCGCCAGGCTGCCTTGCCGCTAGGTTCACGCCGCTAGGCTGCATGTCCGCTAGGCCGCTAACTTTACGAACATTTGTAACGGAATCACTAAAAGACATTATCGTATGTTATTTTCAAGACATTTTAATATTGATTTATACAATGAAATGAAATTTCTTCAAGAAATCCTTGAAGGAAATGTTGATTACACGCATTCTTTGTGCTCATTTATTGACTATCTTTTAGAAGGAATAACGATTCGTGAGACTTCGGGAATATGGAGCACCCCACAGGTTAAACTTTATTACGAACTCGATAACAATGTTTAAAGTGTGAGAAAAAAAGCATTAAAGAAAAATGTAAGTTTCAATATAATATTATTTTTAATTCATCTCATGAGGAGGAAAATCAATATATTCACTCGTGACAGTGCCACTAGTGATTATATTGATTTTTCTCCTCAATCGATGAATTAAAAATGATATTTTACTGATCCTAAATATAAAGTTGTACCTTCAGACGTTGTTTTGTCAGTATAACAAGATATTTTGTATTATATATTTAGTTACCTAGGTAATTAAATAAAACAAATGAGAATTGTTTGCAATATTCGTCGCTTGTATATATTAGTAATATTTGCGTGTGATATACCAGGTAATAAATATGTGTACGTAAGTGTGTCAATAATGACATAAAATTGCATACTATAAGACTTTACCAATTTTAACAAACTTATTCCTACATTATACCAATGTTTGCTATTTGACTTCCATGTGACCTTGACCAACAGAGATGACCTATGCGTGCAGAGGTGTTCATAATAATGATATATCATTACTCAAGTCAATATATCCTTACCGCTAGGTACTGATAATTGTTTCAGCTCTACGAATTTTTACCACTGATGTCTAAATTTGCTTTGTGCTACATGTATTGCTTTGCATGTGCACGTATGCAACTTTGAAATCAATCAATTTATAAATTTTAATGAGATTCAACAAGAAAATAGATGAGAATTACCTCTGACGGATGGCCAGCCAGATGGAAGACCGAATAGCACGTCAGGGCCAATACCAAAAGTGCATCACTTCAGAGTCATCGGAGAATAAGAATTGAGAACATTATAATTAAGGGCGTGTGTGACAGTTTGCTACATTTTCTATATAGACCAAGAAAGAAAATAAAACTGTTCAATATATTATTTTTAAAACTTTGCATGATTATAAAGAATCATGAAAGAAACTTTTTATGAAAAAATAAGGGTCGCCGTCCTACTGTCTGAGTTATCTGCTCCTGAATGTGATATTTAAGCACTTTTAGGCCATATTCAAGGCCAGATAACTCAAATAATGGCGAACAACACCTCATAAGGTTTCAAAATAAATGTTCAGTACTTTATTCCTTGTCTCTGTACATGTTTTTTAGATATTCTATGCGATAAATTTTATACTATAATTACTCATGCAGATATGTATCAATTTTCCTCAAACTATCTCCTCTTTTAAAAAAAAATAATGCAATATGTTTACGGTTTTAAACATAACAAAACTTCAAGAAGATCAATTGGTTTCAAATTTTGCATAATAACTTGAAATGAAATAATATAAGTTATCAGTAAGATTTTGTTTAGTTATCTGCCCTTGAATATGGCCTAAAGATGCTTAAATATCACATTCAGGGACAGATAACTCAAAATGTAGGACGGCGACCCCGTTTTTTTCCAAATATAATGTTTTTTTATGATTCTCTATAATCATGAAAAGTTTAAGATTCTGTTGCACAGTTTAATTTTTTCCTTCATTGTCTATAGAAAATGTAACAAACTGTCACATACACCCTTACCATTAAATAGTTAAATAATGCTCTACTACGGCTTCAAACATTTTGGTATTGAGGAAGTCGTCAAAGGAGGGGGATATGTTTTTTTTTTTGTTTTCAGATATTTACATCATTTATGTGGGTTCTAAATAAGACAAGATGGAGTTTAAATTTTATTTAAATATTTATTTTTTAACTGAAAATTAGTTCATTTAATTAATAAAAGTACACAGAAATGTTTCTCATAATGAAACAAACATTATATATGTTTTTACCTCAGCATGTGCAAGACAGTGCAACATTTACCTTTGAACATTAAAATAAATGGCAATAAATATGCCGATTTTTTTTCAGATAATGTCGAAAGTGGGATACAGGATTCAGCAAAATGTGTATAATCAGAAAATATTTTATATGTGATTCCTCGTGATGAAATGAGCTTTTATAAAACATTATCTTCGTTTCAGTCACTGATTAAACTAACACAAACACACATCACCACCACAACATCACCACCAAAACTTCAATACCACAACATCCCAAATTCCACCAACACAAAATCACCGCCACCTCCACAACATCACCACCACAACATCACAAACACCACCACAACATCACCACTACAACATCACAACCACCACTACCACAACATCACCACCACCAACACAACATCACCACTACAACATCACAACCACCATCACAACATCAACACTACCACATACGACCACCATAACATCACCACTACCTCATTACCACCACAACATCATCACCACACCACCACAACCACCGCATCACAACCACAACCACCGCATCACAACCACAACATCACCACCATAACCACAACACCACCACCACAACAACATCACCACACCACCAAAACATCACCACCGCAATCACCATCACATTATTATCACAACCACAACATCACGACCACAACATGACCACCACAACCTCACCACCACAACAACCAACAACAACAAAAACAACAACAAACTCAGAATTCAATCGCATTCGATGTATTTCTGTTAATTTCATTTAGTAATGCGTCCATATGAACTCTGTTTTACAAAGCTGAATGATAAAGTTTCAGTTTCTGTTCCCCCATTATTAAAGAATCAAAAGACTGAGAGTCCTTATGGTGCGATAAGCATAAACTGGGAAGGTAAAGGAGAAAGTGTGGCTTGTAATTTGGAACTGTATTATTGATTTCCCTCATCATATGGATCTTGTAGCTGTGTGAGCCGAACGACATAATTTTATTTGTAATATTCGTATTTGATTATCTAAGGACATTAGAGATGTGTGTGAACTGCAGCACTTAAATGGCTTAGGTTACACAATTTCATTCATGTATTTTCATTGTTAATATTTCCGCCTACGGAAACAGGTGACGAATATCTTGCCATTAGAGAGCACTTAATTTGGATATCAAGTATTGCCAGTTTCGCAATCGGTAGCAATAGTTGTGTTGTATATAAACAAAGCAACAAATTAGAAACAGGTTACAAATCTTGCTCTTGATACTGTCAATAAAAATCACACCTTTGGTGATATAAGCGGAGTACAGCAATAATTTTCGTTTTATCGCCATTACTGTGCTGTTTAAAGGTCGACCCTAAAAAAATAAATAACATCTGAATAAGAAAGAAAAAAATCGATAACAAGAATATGACTTTCGCCCGTGTGTTTTCTAGAAAGGAAAACTACTTTGCACAATGAGATACTTCACCTTCAGAGAAATATTAAGGCAAATTAGTTGATGTCTAAGAATGTATATATATTCTATGCTATCTAAATTTCATGTTTTTATCTCACCAGGAACCTTCGCAAATATTTTAAGGTCACTGGTTCTAAATTGGTCTGTGTCATTGCAGACTGGAAAAAAGTGCGTATGCACAGCAAAAATTAAATAATGACATTAATAATAACATGAAGAAGATGAAAGAAAAGTACAAATTCAATACATCTTTTAGAATTTAGCTTCAGGGGCAGAAAGCTCGAAAAATGTTCATAAATAAGCATATTCTCATGAATTATATTTACATTACTTGCTCATAATTAATTACTATCCATTCTATAAATAATACCGCGATATAGATAATACCAAGAATGTCCGTATAACAACAAATACAACACTCATTCACAAAGTCCTAACTTCCATTTTCGTCTTTGTTTATATGCATTTTGTTTCGACTATTTCTTATCAGTGTCATTATTTATAGGCTAAAAAAGTTTAAGATTCGGGATAATACGTTTAACTAGTATAATTTTCCTTTGATTATTAAGTTTTATTTACATGTTTCTATTACAGAGTGTTTTGATTAAATACTTATCCTAAATTGTTAAAGTCGTGGACTACAAATCTCTCAGCCCCTCACCGCTGTGGGTTCGAATCCTGGTAGGGACTTCGGATTTTTCATGTGAGGAAGCCTTCCAGCTGGCTTGCGGTAGGTCGGTGGTTCTACCCGGGTACCTCTGTGTACTCGGGGTCTTCCTCCACCTGTAATTAGCTGGACGTCGCTATATGATTGAAATACTATCGCAGCGACGGTAAACCCCAATACAATACAATACTAAATTGCTTAATATTTTTACATTTTTATGAAATATGTTTATAGTATGTAATATAGTAAACAAAAATTAATTTTATCTTTATTTTTAAAATTTACTCCGAAATGTTAAACTACAATGGGAGTCTTTGTAAAAGTACATATAATGAAATAAAAAATCTCTGCCTTAGAAAATAGATTATCATTATCTGAGTAACATAGTACAGTAACTTTCCGTTGTACTGTTTCCTATGACTTTTGACTTACAATGCGATATCAAACAGACTTAATGCCTATATTTAAATAATGATTATTATTATGAAGATTAAACCTTAAAATTTTAAAACATATATAATGTAATACTAGTAACTTAATAAGTATGAAAGCAACCTACCGTCATAATATAAATAATATTAACGTAATCCTGCCATTTATGTTGCTACCCCCTCATGAAAAACATGAAATAGCACTTAAAGGATTTGCAAGTTCCCGTTGTCAGCATTTCACCAAACTATGAGAGTCTCATCCAGAATTCTGCTTTGGACAAGAAGACCAATTTCCTTTTCCATAGACGTAATTCCACGAGCTGGGAAACTTGGATTTTGAAACGGCATCTCATGCTTTTTGAATATAATGCTTATATTGAACTTTGAATAAGTCTTATGGTCATGATATGTTCCATTTTTACCAAGATTGGGTTTTATTTGTACTGGACCATATTCCATTACATTGGGCAGTATGTATTCAACGTATTGTCTAACAGTTGAATCTCCAAACATATATATATTCTTATTTCATATTACTTAACAGATGTGTTTTATGTATTTTATCATTGTAAAATACCAAAGTGTTATTCAAATGCTTCATCATCTATGTTAAGATAATATCGTAGACTCTAAGATCAGGACTATAAACATCTTTTCTGTTTTCATCTCTCTCTCTCTCTTTCTGTGTGTGTGTGTGTGTGTGGTTAGGTTTGTAATAAAAAGTAAAGAAGTTATTTTAGCTGAAAATATACACAATAATATATACACATTTTACTTATCTAACAGAAATGATTTTCCATCATCAACTATAAACACTCGTTTTGATTGCTTTACTCCTTGAAGTTAATGACGTCAATAATCGCAAACATAAGACATAAATTGATGAATCTGACTCATTATAGCTTCCCCTACAGGGTGAACAGCTACACTGTTATGAGCAATTGTCAATGTCCAAACGTCCAAATATATTACCCGTTCTCGGATGTCATGAAATTCCTGATTAATTATCTCCCGGTAGTATAGGGCAATGTGTCGATCATTTAAAGTCAAATTCGGACCTTTGAAAAGAACTGTTGCTTTGGGTTTCGCGCGGAGAAGAGCGTTTATAGCCAGTGCCACCCTCTGGATTCGAAATCGATACGCCGAAAGTGAAGGTTATCCGTTC
>JAIFHC010000125.1:0-50000 GCA_021229015.1 Solen grandis | reverse complement strand
ATTCACTATCAAAGTTATTCAGTTTGTTTTCATATACATAAAATAAGCAAACCAAGTTTCAGTCTCAAACTGAGTTGAGCTGGAAAAATTTTTATAACCTCGGGGCCTGATCTCTCTTCTTCTTCTTCTTGTGGGGTATGGGAGTATTTTTATCCATATGTAAAAACATAGTGTTAGTATTTCATTATTTCAATTCAGTCATCCAGCAACACTGACAGATTCAAACCAATGAGTCTCAGACCAAACTTTTTTTGAAGGAATATCAATGCTGTCAGTTTCTAGAAGAAAGGTTTTGTTTCTGTAATTCATGTAGTCACTCTGCTCTTGAAAGATTTATGCACATTTGCAACTGATAATAATCAACTGAAGATTGATATATTTCATCACCATGACAGAAAAATTCTTTGTACCATTTCTTTCATTGTAAACGTGGACCCACTGGCATGCGGGACAGAAGTAAACCTCTCTGTCACCATAACAGTACATCCTTATTGCTGGAATGCTTGACAGATGTTGACAGAATACATTACAGCACTATTTGAAAGCCTCTGCATGATTTGATTAACACCATTGCAAGGGATAGTGTTACAGTGGCTGGGCATTGCACTATTGCTGAACTGGCCCATTGATTACCTGTAAGTTTCATGGAAGCTTACTGTCAGCACTTACCTTATTTGCTTCACAAATCACCATCCTGGAATCAAGCCTATTGCATAATTGTAATGTTTGCTCTTCTATTATCAGACTATTGAATAAATTATGCTATAACTTGGCTGTATTCAATGAATTGTCCACGAAAGGCACTACTGCTATATCAGTCATTGTAACCAGACATTTCATAGAAATGGTTCAAGATATCGGTGATGATATATTTGATCAATTCTGTGAAATAGACAGGATAGTAATGCTAGGCATGGAAGAAGTATGCCATTATAATTACTTTGGTGAAATGTTTACTTGCTTCATTAAATATAGTGTTTATTGTATTGATAATTGAGAGGTATATATTAATCAATTGAGGCCTGTACTATAGCAGTTGTAAAAAGCGATTGGCATGTTTTAATATTGCCCTGAAATGAAATGCATTTCTGCAGAACTGCATTTCATTTGTGGTTGATATTAAAAAGTGCCGATGAAGCAATATTCACTGAGCATCGTGAATGATATTACTAAAATGAGTGAACAATTCTGAATTTCAAACTTTATGTTTTCAGTCTTAATAATAAACAATATTTTTCTGTTTGGAGTTCCATGTTAGCAAAAATCAAAGATACAAAGGAGGCACATAAATGCAAGGAAATGGCTGCAGTGTTGAAAATCATTTGAAATGGTTTGTGACATTATGGATCTTTTCAATTTTTTTTACAATGAAAAGTGCAGCCTGGCCTGTATCCATAGTTTAACCCTTTCCCTCATAGAGGAAACCATGAAAAGACCTATGCGAACAACATAAAACCAGATCAGCCTGCGAGTAACTTGCAGGCTGGAACATGGTTTTATGCTGTTCCTGCTCCTCAGTGTCTGGAAATGAGGATTTTGTAATTAAATTTGGTTAAGGTTTAAGGTGGTTTTTGCAGATCAGGTTTATGTGGTACATATTGAGTGCTGTCAAATGAGTCTATAATTTGAGGAAAGGGTAGATTTTATTTCGTATATGACAGGTAACTACCATAAAACTGACTAAACAAAACCTATGTGGTTCTTGTTGTAATATAGGTTATCATTTTTCACATGATATCACCATGCAGCTATTGGATAATATGCTGTACCTTAATTAAATGATTTAAAAAACTGTTTCTCACATGATGATGATTTCAAGAACTGTTGTCCCAGTGACAGGCAAAACAGGGTTAACTTTGGTATCATACCATATACTAGATTCACTATCATGCCACATAAATGTGGTGTGACAGGGCATTTAAACAGCTACAAATACATAATTGAAAACAATTAATTAGCCATAATTACATAAATCACATCTCCCACAATTTTTGAATGGCTTTGAGTAAAGTATTATTACAAAAAATGGTGATAAGAACCCATCATGTTGGTCTTGATATCTAAAATTGATTTGTATTGACATTAATGCACAATTATTTACTTTGCATCTTTGTCTAATTTAAAGAATGTGTTGAGAGTTTCAAGACCAAAGGAATTTTCAAATAATGGATCATATCAAAATATGATTTCATACACAGCATCAGTGTACAAATACAGATTATGGGAAACTTCTTAGTTTTAATTGGCTAAGTGCCATTCTTAATGAGTTTGCACTTCATACATGTGCTTTTTGGCAGTCATAACAGGAATCGTTCAGAGAACAAAGCTGAAGTAAAAACAAAACAAACAAACCCATGGTACATATGGGGACCAAACAAGCATGGCCACTTGAGGATAATGTAGATGACTTAAAGAATGCAGATTGTGAGGTCGTAACCTGAAGTGGAAAAAGCTGGTACCACTCCAAGAAGATGGATCCTGGCAGTTGTGCAAGGGGCTTTATTGATGGGGCCATCTTACATGTGCCTCACTTTGAAGTTTTCATGGCTCAATCTAGATTGGCAGTAGGAGGTTCTGCAGAGGCAAGATACGCAGGTCTGCAACAATTGTCTTCTGCTGCTATAATGAACATATTTATGGCATCTGAAGATACTTTTAAACATTTAAATTTCTGTTATTGAAGAATTTTGTGTCAGAAAATATTTTCAAGAGTTGCATTTTTTAAATTTTTTTTTTTTTTTGGGTTTGTATTTTTGAGATTCTTTGGCAGTGAACTATACATCATTTCAAGTTAATTTTCGAAAATGTTTAGGAAAATGAGCTGCTTCTCTTTTCACAGAAATGCTTTTTAATTAGAGAACTTGTATTCTACTGAATGAAGATGAACAGTAGAAGTTTAGTCACCTAAAAAAAAAAAGAAAATTCCTAAAAAGTTAATGCAAATAATTTATTGCATGAGTTCACCAAATGCCTAATAAAAAAGGACTTTAATCCAGCACAATGAAATGATAATGGTCCACATTGTATTGGTTGGAAGTATTCACCTGTCAGAGGGGAAGGTCATTGATGGGAAATTCACAACCAACTTAACCGGTGTGACCTTTCTGATATTTTTTGTTGGCTCTCTCATACTCTCTCTAGGAAAAACAGAGGTCTTCTTGATTGGTCATTAATTCTAAATTAAATCAGATCATCGCCAGTTCTTCTGTTTTTAGAATGATTAACTGCGATGTTATTCATTTGTTTGATTGACACACAGTCTGCATGTGACCAGATGATGGTTTAATAAAGTGAGATCTTCACATAATTAGCCCATGGAGGTTCCTAATTGAGACAAGACACAAGACATATCGGGACCTGAAGCCTGCCTGGAATTGGGAAATATCTGATGATAATTTTCTGGCTCATCACCATGTAGTTCCAGGTAAGCCTCAGGGAGCAGAATGTCTCCAAGTGTTTTTGAGAACTTGTATGTTTTTACCTCCAAGATACACTCCATTTCACACCATGTTTCTTGTCTGAGCACTGACCAACTATCTGAACAGGTTCTCTTGTGTAAGTTCCTTTGCTTGGTAGTTACAGAGTACAAAACTTAATCAGTCCTACTCCTATCTGTATGTATTCTTTATTTCTGTTAGCCAGGTTTGAAGCTTATTAAACTTCTGAATATAACAAAGCAGCCTAGGGAAAGACTGATGTAATTATTATCAGGAGAATTTGTTCAGTAATTCATACATATTTCATTTAACTTACATAGAAATAATATAGCATCATTATCTTAATTTCAAAACCATCCCTGTGGCAAGTTTCATCCCTGTTTTACAGATTAAATTACCATCATTTTCCAATAAAATAGCTTATCTAATTCTTTGCTTATTTTGGAAACCTTATTTGACTCTCCTGTAAGGAGGTACAGAGAATATAAATATTGATATTAATAGAAATGTAGTTTAAAAGATTAATTGAAAATGCTTTCCCTGAAATTATAAAGATTATAAGCAGCATAATTACCAGTCATATTTAGAAGGTCATAATTTAAATAGCGGCTCCATTATAAGATTTTGGGTCCATGACATTAATTTTGTACCTGCACTGTAATGGAGTGTGTAGTAATGAATCTGCAGTGTATATTCTTGTAGGCCCATCTGCACATGCTACATGATCCTTCATTAGATAATCTGAAATTTTGTTCATCGAAAGCCAGGCGGGCTCATAAGCTTTCTTTATATATATGCTTATGAGCTTTTCTGGCTTTCAATGGACAATTCATGCAAAAAAGCAAACAAAGAACTTGATTGAAGATATTCATTCCAAAGGATAATGTTACAATACAGAAAGCTCTATTATAACACTATATTTGTAGACCAAGACTAGACACCACGTTACTTTGGACTGCATTATAACTCAGTGAAAATGCACTCTTATTCAATAAAGCAAGTCAGTTAAGCAAGTTCCAAAATATAGATTTTATGTATATTCGTGACTGTGTTATATTGGAGTCTGCATTATATTGGAACACATCATAATGGAGCTACAATGTATTATGCAGAAGTATGACCTTCTTCATGTAATCAAATTTGAGAAAACTTTTTCTCAAACAATACAAATTACTATTTGTTCCATTGCTGCATTTCATATCAATAAGATCTGTTAGGCGATTGATAAACAAACTCATAAATTTTTGCATTGCTGTTAATTTTATCAGGGCAAACTTCTTTGAGTAGTCATGCAAACATTTGTTGAATACCACTTATAGTGAAATATGAAAGGTATTTAGTTGAAATAGTAAATAGTAAAAGCTTTCAAGTTGTAATTAAAAGTATTTCTTTAACAATTAAGGGTCAGTTGTAAATACCTTGTTTAAAGTGAGTGTAGAAAAGAAAAGTCAAACTGTTGCATGATGCTGATCTTATCTGTCACGGGTAGTTAGAGGTGAACACTGGGTTTTGTTTCATAAGTGTTTTATGTAGTGAAATTCTAGTCTAATTGTGTCAGCAGTTGACTCACCTGGAACCCATTATCGACACTGTCTATCCGGCTATTGTGTAGCTAATTACAAGTCAAGTATTGTTTGGTTGGAGATGGCTCGATAGATACCGATCCGTCCATAGCAGTAGTGTACTCTAGTTCACTCTAAATGAATCACAGATTCTGTATGTTTCAGGTTGTTTTTTCTCCCGTGTTTGCGTGTCAGCTGTATAAATGGACTTTATTGAAGTGACAGGGGTGCATTTTAGATGGCAAGGTTTCTGGAGTGAGGTCCGTCATCAACACATGATTAAGAATAAATAAATAAAAATCTGGTGACGCTTGGCAGTTATACTTGACACCAGGCTTGTCTTAAAATTAAAAACTTTCTTTGTCTAACATAATCTTGCAATTGTTTATCAGAAAAAGTAATGACGTCAACAAGACTTGCTTGTTAGATTATGGCAATCCTTTAACTGGTCAGTGACTCACACAACATGGGTGGAAATGATGCTGGGGTCATCTACTGGTGGACAGCCATGAGCTCAGAACCTTACACCCTTCTTTAATCTGTGTTGGTCATTTCATGTGGCATTCACTGGACGAATATAATTAAGGCAATCGGCCCATATCCAAATTACATTTTAAGACCATGCATCATCCAAGCCAGTTTTCATTTTTTTCTGGGAGCATGTGTTTTTGGATTTTTTTTTTGATTTTTTTTTTATTTGTATACATGACCTTTTTCCCTCTTTGATATGCCATTTTCTCATTATATTTTCCCTTTATACTTATTTTTGGCTTGCTGTCAGTTTCTGGTGGATATTTTTTTCTTCACAATGTTATTTTCCAGTCTGATTTGTCAGTAACTCAAGTCTTGGGCAGACTAGTGAAGACTGTTTGACATATTGTTACAAGCAGACAGGCTAGAGACTGGTCCGAGATTTGAGCTGGAGCTATAAATTGGACAAAAAATTGACAGCTCCTTTACTGGCCTGCTGTGTAATGAAAAAAATCTTTTCAGACAAAATTGAGCTGCTTTCTCAATGTCTATGATAAAATTCTTTGGTAAAGGAAACGATAAGTGACATATGAGATCGCAAAAGAATTTTAATTTCTGTCCCTTATTAATTGATTAGCTTTTTATAAAGCTGTATTAATTGACCATTTTATAAATCATAATTTGGTTTATATTAATAAAAGTGGAAGAATGGCTGGGCAGGGACTTCTATTTTATGAATTGATCCTTCAATATATTGACATTTTAATTGACTTGGCAAGGCTAATAATATGACATTGACAAAATTAATATGCTTACAATAGTGGTTTGACCTCAACATTAATGTTTAACTTTCCTATCAAAGACATATAAAGTGTCATTATTCCTGTATCCATGTTGGGTCTCTTGTGCCATTGTTCAGTGTAAAATGACAAATTGTATGTTTGACATACATTGTTAATGAAGCAACACATACTTTTAATCAGTCATTTAGAATTTCTGACACAGGAGAAATGTGTGCCAGGTACTCAAAATCTGTGGTATCAAGACCTCGAAATATCTTTTAAAAATATCTGGCAATTAATGCATAATTTTATTTTCTTTTATTTTCACATGGATAAAAATCAGTTGGCTTTTAAAGCAAGGTTAGTGTAATTATGCAGTATAGACAAACCTGTCCAGCTAGTGTCAGTATGTCCCAAAGATACCTTTGTGTGGACAAGGAACGCTCCCCAACTTAATTGGCCCCCAGTGCTTCCTCGGACTAATAACTGTATCACTTTAATTTACCATCATCAAAAGACCAATGCTTTATCGGGCTCCACAGATATCCAATACCACAATTAACGGTTAAAAACTCAACAGCATTTAATTATGGTCTACTTAGCCATGATTAATAGTGGAATAAAGTGGTTGTAGATGGATCCGCCATGCCATAGTGCCATACTTACACTTTTATAGATTCCAGCATAATTTAGATTTATATGTTGTAATTTTGAAATCCAATTTGCTATTAAATTGTTAGTTTCAGTCTAATTCTGTACACTTGATTTTTTTTATCTTTTAATTGCTTCCTAACTAGAGAGATTTAAGTATTAGTTCCGAATTACTCAGCTGTGTCATAAATTGTTCTGTGAATGTGCAATTAATGCAATACTGCGGGCTGTTCTATGAATATATTATTAATGTTATATTACCGACTGTGCCAGGATTTTGCAATTTTGCAATACTTCTGTAAAAAACATTATCCCAGCAGTAAATTAGGGAAATTACAGTCATATAGAATATCTATTGCAGCGGATTCTTAAGTGTTATATTCTACAATGGCTAAAGCTACAGTTGTTCATCCCTCTGGTAAAGTACTCTAATTCAGCAAGAGAGCCTACAAATTTATGTAACATCCCTTAATGTTTATTCATTATCTTTTAGGATATGGTCTATTGATAACCTTCGGTGGCTCTTGAAGGCATTTTACATTGCAATATCTTATTACAGAGGATCACAGCTTCACCAATAACCTGTATTACAGTTTGAAATATCTCAAATACTTTCTGAAAGGCTCCAAAGAAATGTCTCATATACACTGAAGTAATATTGCGCCAGAAATAAGATATAAAAAACGTCTTTAAATCTTCCAAAATTGTTAGGTTCCTGGATCTCTACAAGTTTGAATAGTGATGTAGCCATATGAGAATCAGTATTGATAGCCTCTGGTATGGGCTGGGTGTTTGTGCCTCACACATGGGTGAATATTTCTCGACTTCAAACTGTGGTTTGTTCAGTATTTAACGGGGGGAAAGGTTGTTTTTTTCTCGTAAATCTCTGAGTATAATTTTCATCTGGAATCTACTTTTTACAACTGTTAATACAGCTGAAATAATTCAGTGTAGTTAGACATATATATTAATTTCAAATTTGGAAATGTCTTTTGGAAAGTTAAAATTCGGGGGAAATTTACTGGATATAATTATATGTTATATCAAAAAGCAATATGTTCGGAGTAGCTAATCCATGCTCTCTACAGACATTATCATGTGTTATATATTATAGGTTGTAATTGATATATAGATGAATATTTCATGGTTGAGTGTGCAACTGAGTCGTGGTATCATCTACTGAGCTTAACCATACACTGGGAGACAGGCATGGATAACATGAACACAGGTCGGAAAACTGTCAGTATATTTTTATTTACATTCTTAAATAAAAAATTTAAGCTAATCTAAACTAAATTAAAATTAAAAAAAAAAATATAAGAATGTAGCTCTAAATAATTTTCATGGCAGAGTGATTCTAATGTCGTCATTTGCTGTCTGCATATAATGGAATTAATTTTCAGATTTACGGAAGCAGGAAAATATGAATACATGGAGGCATGAGTATAAATGCATACCATAATATGTAGGCTTGAGTATGATTATTAAAACAATTTGGACATACAGAATGTGAATATTTATTCATGAATAAGAATATGGAGTTAAAACTATGAAATATTGGCCTAAATTCTGAGACCTTTCGTTCTCTAGCTATGCTTTCTTTAAATTATTAGACATGCTCAAAGATAATCATTATGTTGAATTTACTGTTATGAAATACAAACATGCATGAAATTATTAAAATGAAACACAAAGGCACAAAACAATTAAGTATCGTCCTCAAATGAAGAACAAACTAATTTTCACTCTTGCTGTAAATTACTAGCTCTTGCAATATTGCATATTGGGGGGAGGTATTTGAGCAATGTCTGTTCAAATAATAATTATGTATATGATTGTATTGTCTTAGAAACAAAGATAGATATGTTTATAGCTTTGACTACTGATAAGCATATGTTGGTGAGCTATAGAGTTGGTTAACACAAGTGTCCAAGAAAAGAATATAAAAAAATAATTTGGTGATGGAACACAAGAAAATGGGCCCAAGAGCTGATAACCATTAAATGTGTGTTCACTGTTTATGGTCAATATAAAATGATGTGTAGAGGGAGAATGACAGACAGAAGTAGCCCTAGATGTTCCTCCCCGGGATTGTTGTCACCATGACAACAGTCATTTACCCACACTTTCAGTGTTTAGCACTTTAATCCAGGAAATGTGGGACCAAGAAGATAGATTGAAGTGATTGGCTTTTGCAACTTTTATACTACCACCCTGCGAGATGCTACAATTATCAAAATGTTTTTCACGTCTACTAGACTGGGAATATAGTGGAAGTACATCCGCCAAGCCACATTAAAAAGTGTTTTAATGGCCACAGAGGGTGGGTGAGGTGCAAGGGACCAGCAGCATAACTGTCACCTAATTGATGTAGCGCCATTGTCAGCAGGTGCTTCATCAATGGCCTAATGGACCCTCGGCCCTTCACTGATATGCATATTAATCTTTATTGCTTAGATTTGTAAGGAACTTTCACAATCATCTCATCTGACTGGCCTGCAATATAGATAATACCTTCTGTATCATTTGAGACAGGTATTTAAAGAGGACAGGGAATCAGTTTTGTGCTTCATAAATTGCCAACGTATCTGCATTGAAGTAGAAAGTATTGAGCAGATATGTAAAAATTTGTCAATTTATTTCTATTTAAAGTGAAAAATATTCAAAATGATATTGGTTTTATATTTTCAAAATGAGAGAAAGTAACCATTTAGTATCTGAATCAGACGGTGGGAGGGAATGCACTGCCCATATATGGCCATATAAAAGCCCTAATGGCCTACCTGTGACCTGTCCTGCCTGAAGCCAGAATGAAGGCCTGTGTTTCAGGTGCATGACCTACACTGTCTGTGAAAGTTATGCCACCCCTGGACAAATCTTTTATTTGTCAGTATCTTTTTAATGAACACATTATAGCCATTGGTGATCTCATTACTTTGTAAGGCAGGGTTTATTTTTCTCCCAGCATGGCAGGTGTCTGCTGACCCCGGTATTATTGTCATCTAACATCTAATACGAGTCTCTTTAAAAGCAAATAAAGACAAAGTTAAGTATTTTGTTGTTCTCCCATTTTGTTAAGTAATATTGATTATGTGATAGATGGAATGCTTACTGTATAACGGATCTGTCTCATCCTCTGTCCTGGCTGCCACTGCTTTATCTTGTTGCCTAGGGTGGCTGATCACACACACTTGTGATTAATTTTGTGGCTTTTAGTTGTTGCGCAATATGGAAAAAGAAAAAAATAGCAACTGCTGAAAACAGTGCAGATGGAATCCATTACTGCATGCTCCATTATAATACGAATTCCAATATAACACTGTTATATTATATTTTTAATTTGTCAGTTTATAACGAGGTTTTATACAACATGGTCCTCAAGTGTCATGATATAATGGATTTGCAACTAATATAATTAGTGTAATACTTTAATCTTGAATACAATCATACTTATTCCACCATTCCTGTTTTACTAAATATTCAGTTGACATATAGTTATTTGCTTTATAACTAACAATTATGTAAGAAATAAAATATTTGGATATTTTCTTAACCCTTTCCCTCATATAGACTCATTTGAACGCACTCAATAGGTACCACATAAAGCCTGATCTGCAGAAAACCACAGTTAAACCTTACCAAATTTAATTATAAAGTCCTCATTTCCAGACCACTGACGAGCAGCGAACAGCATAAAACCAGATCAGCCTGCGAGCATAGGTCTTTTCATGGTGTCCTCTATGAGGGAAAGGGTTAAGAGCAACATGGATGGTGAAACTATTTCCTAAGTATTAATCTAAGTAAGACTGGTGGAAATTGTATCAAGTGTGGTATAATGCCATTTTGGACCTACAAATATGGTTTAATACCAAAACATGGAAGCATCTATTTTGTCTCAAGTAGACAAGTTCTCAATTTGACGAAAACATTTATATTGTAATTACATGATTCACTGACAGTTTCAGTATTTAAATGATCATCTTTAATCCTATGTATCTGTCTGCAGTCTAGTTTGACATGGCGGTTTCTTCTTGGCTGGAGAACTGTCACCATATACCATATGATCTTGCTTAACCATTTTGGCAATGTCCTAGTAAAAGCATTATACCCTAGAATGAGAAATAGCCAGCCAACCTTAATTGATGATATAAGAATTTGTATAGATGTATAGATTGGTACTTGTCCACCACTTTAAGGGCACCTGTTTTGTAAAACACTATACTTGTAACAGTTTTGTTGAACTTATCCAGTTTATTAGGGGACAATCCAGTAGTAATTGTATGGTATGTATTGTTACCTTCAGTAATTACTGCAATAAAACTTGGTTTCCATTAAATGGGACAAGGGGTGGGCTCCACCCTCTTTGTGATAGATTGACTACTTGAACTAGGGCTCTGACCATCCTGCACCGAAATTGACTAGGTCAGTCAGTGACCATCTTCAAGTAAATACTTCTAAATGATATCCCGACTTAGATCACACATGTTGAACTCTGTAGTTAACAAATGGTGCTGTGTTTTTTTTTCTTTTGTCAATTTACATTGCTTCAGTAATTCTTCTGTGTGCTGCTTCTATTCCTTATATTGATTTGAAAAGAAGGGTTGTATATTTCTAAAAGTTTCAGGGTTGGGCCAGTACTTTGCACTTGAATATCAAACATGATTTTCATATCAGTGGTCTACTAAGAGTATAACCACTAGAGGGGGCCTCCGTGGCCGAGAGGGTAAAGTCACTGACTTTAGAACTCACGCAGCCCCTCACCGTGTGGGTTCGAAACCCAGCAGGGTCATTCTGATTTCCATTTGAGGAAGCCTTCCAGCTGGCTTGCGAAGGTCGGTGGTTCTACCCGGATGCCTCCGTGCATTCGGGGTCTTCCTCCACCAGTAATGAGCTGGACGTCGCTATATGACTGAAATATTGTCGAAGCAACGGTAAACTCAAATAGTCAAGTCATTACCACTAGACCAGGGCATTATCTTCTTTTAATATTACTTAAAAGTTTAAACTTTATTTATTTTACATCGATGTCGAAACAAGTTCTCACAACTTATATTAATCACTCTCGATATGTGGTCATTATTGTGGGAGGAAACCAGAGAGCCCAGAGAAAATCCATGAGTCTGGACAGGTGACCACTGTACCCTCTCATGTACTTGACCAGGAATCAAACCTGGGACGTACATGTATTGGTAAGAAGTGAAATGCGTTACCACTTTGCTCCATGGATTTTACACTGTCCCCAGAAAAGATTGTCTAGAGACAAAAAGTCATTATTTGAACTAATTAGCACCAAAATGTTTTTCATAGTTTATTCGCCTTGGTTTAACCTTCTTGGGGAATTTGTCCGCATGAGACAAAGTTCTGCCTCATTGCAATATTACGACATAGTTAACTTAGAGCACAGCATCGATTTACAGTTATGGTTAGGTCTTCCCTGGTTAGAAATTAACAGGGTGAATTGTAAACTTAAGCTAACAAAGAAAAGTCTACAAAACGTTGTCTTACTTACGTCTTAAACTTAGATTGAAATCAAATTATCTTACTAGTAGCTGAATTTTCATCAGGTCTTATTTCATTTCCAAATCACATTAAACTGTGTTAATTTGGAAAATTTAAGAGAGAAAACAACCAAAAACATTCTGGTTTCCTGCTGAGAAATCCAATACAGCCCTATCTAAATAGAGTCATGTATATTGCTTATGTTCATTTATATTTTCATTTGTTCATTGTGTTGAATTCAAACTGAATAGCACCATGAATGTATATATAATTGAAACGTTTGAAATGTAACTGAACAAAATGACTGTACCTGCAACTTGATTTTTCCTGTACATATTTGAAAATGAGCTCTCTTTCATCAACTTTCTTTGATCATTTGAAGGCAAGCCTGAAGAGATTATGTAAACAATTCCTTTTGTCAAATCCATAATAGTAATGTAACTTTCTCTATAGAAATCATTTTGAAGAGGAAACTACTTTCTTTTCATTTTTAGGAATGAAAATATTGATCAAATCTATTTTGGAAAATAGATAATATTTATTTAATAAATGTTTTAATGATTATTTGATACAATCAGTCTGACATTAACCCTTTCCCTCATAGAGGACACCATGAAAAGACCTATGCGAACAGCATAAAACCAGATCAGCCTGCGAGTAACTCGCAGGCTGATCAGGTTTTATGCTGTTTGCTGCTCCTCAGTGGTCTGGTAATGAGGATTTTACAATTAAATTTGGTAAGGTTTAAGTGTGGCTTTCTGCAGATCAGGCTTTATGTGGTACCTATTGAGTGTGTCAAAATGAGTCTATATGAGGGAAAGGGTTAAGGGTTGGGTTCTGGTTCTGGTTGAAGGTGCCTTAAATTTTGATGAAAGCCATTTCGTTTATACCATGCTGATATATTTCACTGTTTACTTAGACTGCACCTTATAGTCTAAATTGACGCTATAAAATCAGATCTAATTTATACTTTATGCTGTACATGCTATGGTTTCCCTGTGAGCAGAGTCGGCAAACATGATAAATTCAACCTGTCATGGGGGAAAGTGTTTACAAAATGGGTGCTAAATTGTATTGTCGTGTCAGATAATTTATTGTGCTCATTGTTGGTGAGTGATGTATACAGATGTTTCAGTAATTATTGAAAATGTATGTGAGATAGCTGTGGTAGTAGGAGGAAGTGATGTTATAAAAAGTAGTTGCTGCAGTTGCAGTAGTAGTAGTAGTAGTAAAGTATAATGTTATATTTGGCGTCAATGTTTAGACACAGTTATGTATTGCACTGCAGTATTCCTCTTGATTTGTCATTTAACCCTTACCTCATGAATATTCATGTACAAATTATTTACAAATTGGTGAATATTGATTGACTTAACTTTAAATGGTATATAAAACAATGTATTTTGTTTTGTATGCTGCGCAAACTATAATCTGAGCTACAAAATTACACAATGGAGACCCTTAACAGAATTTTGTTTATAATGAGACTCAATACTATGTAATTACATCCTGGAACTGGGAGGTCATGGGTTCGATCCCTGGTTGCGACATACCAAAGTTGTAAAAAATGGTTCTGGTATAGCTCCCTTGATTGGCGCTCAGCATATAAGGGTAGTTCCAGGACTGGTTGGCCTGGTGTCAGGATAATGTGACTGCCACATGTCTTTGGCATGATACTACAGTGTGGCAGCACTATATCTGTCTCAAGTATACATCGTCTCCAAATGACTGAATACTGTCAGTGGGACGTTAAACCCAATAAACAAACAAACAATTTAGTTACATTGTACAGCAGTTCTCTGTCTGCGATACTCTGTCCTTTAAAATACTGTTGTAAGAATTTTCCGATATAATTTGCGTGGGCTACTAAACTTACACCATGTAAACATTGTCATTTAAAATTTACCAAATTATTTCTCAGTTTATTCTTAAGTGTGTTGGCTAAAAGATTTTCGTTTGTTATATTTGCAAACAGGGGTGTAGTAATTTCAAACTTGCACACTTCAAATGTTCATTATCGCTATTGAAATTAAGTACTGCGTTAGGTTATTTGTGGGGACCATCCCAGCATTGGTCTTAGTTGTTATGATCGTATTAGGAGAGAAAATGAAATCGTAATAACTGTTCTAACAGTAAGAAGCAGAAAATATTTCTATAATGTCACAAAGCAATTATAATCCTGGCATTGCTTTATATTTAAACTGGTTTTTAGATTTGGGATTACTTACATAAATATCTTATAGTATGCCTCTTGGATTTTTTAAAATTTTCAAGTAAGTTTGTAGATTCTTAATGTTTTGTTAGTTTGATGCTTAATCTTTATACAGGCTATTTGAACTGTGTGTATGTTCTACAAATTACTCCAAAGGCATCATTACCTAGCTTACATTGATGTTTATTTGTTTATTGTATATCTTTCACAATATCTGACTTCCTTTGTCCCCTAGTTAGATATCTTTAATCTTGTTTTTCTTCCAGTTTATAACGTTTGATTTCCTGATTATGTAAGTGACACATTTTAAGAACTGTACTAATTATTTGCCAAGTCATTGATGTCATCTTAAATCACTAATGAGTTTATTATATCTGAGAGAGGGCAAACAGCACCAGTTGAACATAGGGATCTGCATGAAGATCATTGAGAAGAAGGATATTTTAAAGTTAATTTATTAAATTTGTTAACCAATTAATTTGATTGTATATAAAGTATACAGCAGTGGGGTCTATAATTCCCCAATGCAAAGACAGTATAGAAATATAAAGTAAATGTGGGTAATGCTTCTGTCTTGTTACAAGTTATTTATTTAGATTGAATTTAAGAGTTTATTTCTGCTATGTCCTGACCTATGAGTTGCTATTATACAGTCAGAGGAGATAATGGTATTTGTTTTCTACGATGGATTCTATTAGATGTGCAGTTCAATGAGGAATGTTCAGTTATAGGTTGTGTCATGCACAAACTCACAGGAACTCCATTTCCCAGTATGACTTGTCAGTAGTTTGTTATGTCACAGTAACCCGCCATTTACCACAGGTCTGGTAGGTCTAACCTTCCCAGTGACATCACAATTTGTCAGATGCCCACTCCAGGTGTCAGACCCATATGTACACTGACCATCTGACCAGCACTGCAAAGCCTTATAAACCAGAGAACAGCTGCGGTTGCTACTGGAGACCAACCCGCTGGCTCTATCGGACACTGGCCAGCTTCCAGTCCATCATGTGACAGGTCACTCTTACCATCGTCATGAGTAGTATTTATTTCATTATTATCATCTGAAGTTTTGTTTCAGTATGTAGTCCATGGTTACCTGCATGGCAGTTTAATTTGGACCTTAATTGAAGTCATAATATCATTAGCCTTGTAAATAAAGATCCGTTATATAACCGCTTTCTTCATCACTTTGGTTACAGCCGTAACCTTGGTACTCTTCTGTTCGTGTTTTGGGAATACAGTCTGTTTGTTTGCAGATCTCAGATTCATCCCCAGGGTTTCACTATGTAACAATGACAGTGGTTAAATTCTAAACAAAAATCTTTGCCAATTGTTAAATGATTCTAATATGCCATTTTTTTACTTTTCCTGAGATTCATAGAAAAGTTAACATTTCTGATATCAGCTAAATTAAAAGATTTTTTTCTCACAGAAGTATGTAATTCATCTTAACCATGCTTAGAATTTCTTGTCTGTCTTATTAAGAGATAACAAGTTACTACCATGTACGTTTTAGAAAACTCAGTTGTTGAAGCACTTGGTCTCAGTCACGTGTTAAGACTGATGTTCAATTTTGTGGACTTTACAATTCATCTCTGCACATTCCTTTCAAGCATTTCAAGGTTCAGCTTTCTGGACCAACTTCCACCTCCATTAATAACATTTCCAAATTTTTTAATCCCATTTTTCTGCAGATGGATGCTTTTCAGGTTACTTTAGAATTCCAAGCAGGATGGCTTTGGACAGGCTGACAAAATGCAAATTAAAACGAGAGAGAAAAACACTGAGCCGTAACATTATTTCTTGTAGACAGTGCATGCTTGCTGGCAATCCATCTTGACCCTTAATTAAAAAATGAAATTACCATTCTCGATGCCTTGTTCAAGGTGAAGTTAAATGATTGCTGTGTGAGTTAAGCATGATTTTGTCCAACTGCTTGGCACCTCAGGAGTTTCCTATAGAATACTAAGAAGGCATAAGTTGTCCAAGTTTAGAACACATTTAATGTATTTTTCATGCAGGTCATGTTTTTCTTGCACTTCATGAGCAATTTTAAGGCACAATAATGGATATCTTGGGCACTCATTAAGAAGTTGTTAAATTTTCTGACCCAGTTGAAAGAACTTCAGTAACTTATTTTTTGCAATGATTAGGAGGCAAATTCTACTTAACAAGTCTGTTTTATTTCAATATTTTCCTCAAAACAGTCCTTACTCCGTGGGTTTCATCATGTCATTTCACCCAATAACTTCTTAGATTCAAAGGTTCATTTTACTAACCACAGGAAGAACTCTTTAATTGACATTTAAAATTGATGAAGAAATGCTCATCTCAATTTTATGAGTACTTTTTCTTATTTTTTTAAGTAGAATTTTATGACAAGATATAAAACCCATGCAAGACGGATATTTCCTCTTGTGTTCTAATTTATGAGACAGGTGCTCTGTTTATGATAGAAAAACAGGACCATATCTCATACCACAGTAACATTATGTAGGTTTTTTTAATATTCTTAATTATTAATTTAATGAAATTGACTGTTACAGTAATTGTAAGAGTAAACTTCTCTTCAAGTTTTCAAGCATTTTATTCAAGCTTATATAGGAAAATCTCTCATCACATCCTCAAGGTACAGAGTTTGATAGCCATGAAATTATGAAAGATTTGTTATGGACATACATGGAACAGATGATCATGCTTTTGAAGTAAAGGTTGGCTTATTAAAAGAAAAAAATCCATAATGTAGCACTGATTGTATTCTAGTGTAAAAAAGAAATAACACTTTTAAATTACATTCAGGAGAACCATGCATAGACAAGGTCAGGTTGTCAACATTTTTTTTTATACGCCCATCTTAAGATGGGGCGTATTATGTGAACACTCACGGCGGGCGGGCGAGTGGGTGGGCGTGGAACATTTGTTGTCTGGGCTCTAACTTCAATACTGTTTGCCCAATCCTTTTCAAACTTTCCACACATGTGCATGGCCATAATATCTCGGATGAGTTCGATATCCAGCATTATCGCGTGAATGACTTAGAAGTTATGGCCCTTGACGTACACAAAATACTTAAAATTGTGATTGTCCGGGCTCTAACTTCAATGCCGTTTGCATAATCCTTTTCAAACTTTCCACACATGTGCATGGCCATAATATCTCGGATGAGTTCGATATCCAGCATTATCATGTGAAAGACTTAAAAGTTATGGCCCTTGATGTACACAAAATACTTGATATTGTGATTGTCTGGGCTCTAACTTCAATATTGTTTGCCCAATCCTCTTCAAACTTTCCACACATGTACATTGCCATAATATCTTGGCTGAGTTCGATATCCAGCATTATCATGTGAATGACTTTGAAGTTATGGCCCTTGATGTACACAACATACTTGAAAATTTGCTTGTCCCTAGTCCTTAGACCCTATGAGGTGTTGTCAGATCTTGCAGTTAATTAATGGAAATGTATCAACAGTTTTTTTTTTTATGATTAACACTCATTAACTAATGGGATTTTGGAATTATTTTGCTTATTTATGGACAGTAGCTTGTTTCTCTGAGCTATTTCTGAGAGTCCCCATACTATGATGGGCGTATTTTGTGGCAGTCCTGACCCTTGTTCAGAAATATTATCCATTTTTATACTGTGTAGTTTTGTATGTAGTTTTAGTTCTATCTCATTTGCCTTTCGGACACTTGGGACCCTGTCTACTGCACTTCACTCAGTCTGAAATGAGATTCTGATAAGTTTTTCTTCAACTGTCTGCAAGTTTAATATCTCAATTGTCTGTACAGACTCCTAAATAATGCACATGGAAGTGGAAGCCTCCCGATTTATAACATTATTTTATAGTTTAGTCTAAGACATTTATGTATTTTAGATCTATATCCAAAGATTCCGTCTTTTGTGCAATAATTTTCTTCATACTTTTGTTGTTTTTGGTCATATGTGTATTCTTTCTCTCTTCATACTGATGCATTTTAACACCTTTTGAGACTTCTATAAAACCCTGTTCAGCCAAGAAAAAAAATATAAAAAATATCATCTGATGATAGCTTTTGATGGCAAATTCAAACAGCAGACAAGGCCTGGGAAAAAACTCAGGAATAGACAGATCTTTAAGTTTTAGACTATTTTGTGTTGGCAATTTTCCTATAGGTTAGACTGAACACATAGAAGAATTAGAACTTGGTTACTGTTGCAGTTCATAGAAAGGTTTTTGGTCTTCAGACATTTCTCAATATGATGAATGAGTTGAGAGGGGAAGACTGTTGTTAATGCAAGTCCAATCTTCCATGTCACCTGGGCCCTACCACATCTACTGCTGTGATGAGGCGGGGTGCTTCTGTCTGTGTTTCAGCCATTGTATTATCCTGTGGAGGAAAGGGAAACAGGTTTTTAAGAGGACCAGAAACTTTTTCAGAGTATTTACTTGACTATATAACAAAGAAGGAACCATTTATAGGTGGCTAGCACTTTACTTGAAGCTTAAATCTGAGGTGTGTCACAAGTGTATGTTGAGTCAGTAATGGATCTGAAGGTTGCTGGTTCGAATCCTTATAGGGGGACATTCTTTCATGTTTTTTCCAGGCACATAATACAGGTCCAACCTAGGGCATATTTCTTTTTGCATCAAATTGGAAAACAAAATCATAATAACTTTATCTTTATTTTTCTTGACAGTCCTTTGTAGGGCCAGTACTTTGTGCATGTGATGGTTATGAAATATTCTTGATTCTGATGTGATGTTTTGATTTGCAGTGAGGACATGTCAAAAAGGACTAGTAATAACGAACTTGATACCAGGCGGTTGAAAAGGAATGATTTATAACTTTCAGATTCAGAAATTCTGATATGTTCTCATTTTGGTTATTAATTGATTTTGATTATTAGTTGATTTTGATAATTGATTGATTTAATGCCTGAATTAACTATTAGCCAACAATGCTGTGGCTGACTGAATCATCTGAAGGTTTGAAGTGAGCCACACCTGGATAAGGTAACAAGATGAATGGTCATGATGGCACTGATACAGGGGTCGTGTGGAAGTAAATAGGGATAATTAATTGCTATTACTAATCTGCCACAGGTAATATGTCTTCAAAATTTTGAGAAGGAAGGGATGTCTTTATGTTGTATTTGGATTTAAGGGAAAAAAAGCTAAAGAAAATGTGTCCTTGTTTTTGTTATTTAACTGTCACTGTGATAGAATTTCAGTCAAATAGTGACATCGACCTAAAGACCCAAAGTGCACTAAAACAGCGGGGTAGAACCAAGTCAGCTAGAAGGCTAATCTGGTCACTAGACTGAGACTTGAACTGGTAGCATCTAGAGGCAAGATGGTAGTAAGTCGAGGACTGTTTGATTTTACAAGGCATACTTAATATAGAGAACAGGCCCCACATTCTCAAAAATAAAAATAATACTTTAATATGACTATCATACTCAGACTCAAACCATACCTATAAGTTTCAAATAGAATTTGAGTATGGTACTCAAATTTGAGCCTGAGATCATACTTCAGTATTTCCAAGAACTTGTGCTTGATTTGCACCACGGTGCATTGGTTATATTTTTAAAGAATTATAATACAAAACAAATGCATGCTATTCATATCTATTGATTAGGAGAAACCCTGAATAAGAAAATGTCCAGCTTAGGGATAAGAATTCAAATGAAAATATTGTGTAAATTGGACGTACATTCTCTTGATGATTAAAGATAGCAGTATTGTATTTCCTATTTCAAATGGCACTATTGTGTTTTAGTGATTTTCTTTCACAATGCTAGAGGATTTAGCCATTTTAAATTTTTCTTTTTGTGTGTTTTGAATTATTGCTTGTACTCTCTTACATTTTCTTTTTCCTTAACAGTGATGTCAATAGCTTAAGAGGAAGTAAAGAAATAGATTTAAAAATATCTCTAAATGTAAATTGATAATGTTGCACTGTGTCACCTTCATGAAAAAATATCAATGAAAGTTTAATCATAGTTACTGTTTTAATGGGAATGACAGATTAAAGAGTTTAATGCTAGTTTCATTTTTGATAGTCATTTGGTGGAAACTTCCTTTTCTTTATTTTAATTAGAATGATAATTTACACTTCGTGACTTGCTTGATATTGGTAAATGTTTGAATAGTACTTAGGGACTAGCCCTGATGGCTAATGGTTGTTACAGCAAGAGGTAAGTTTGAATCCTTGAACATGTCATTTTTTTTCTTGGATGACATTCAAGTATGTAATGGCTTTACTAGGTCTGACTGGTTTACTGTTAGAATAATAAGCCTTGATGCAGGCTTAATTGGTAGATGGAGAGGCTGAAGGCAGTTTGCACATTCTTAGGTTTTCATTTAAATTATTGCCTTATTAGATTGTTAGCCTCACATCTTATTGGATTACAATGTTTATTTGAATGGAGCAGCTTCTTATGTCTATAGTATAATTGCAGTTTGTATACTATCTCAATATTCAGCAGTACAGAAGCATGGCTTCAAATAAACTGTCACATGCTGACATTTAAACATGTTAACATCTTTAAAAAACAAGCTATTAAAGAGATGAATATGATAAGGGCAATACGATTTTAATACCTAGTCATAAGTTGCCCCTGGACATAGAACATAAATATAACACTAATTGGACAGACAGGTGTGTGACAGGGGCAGCAATTAGTGGCCTGGTCCAGTGCCTGAGGGTACCAGCTTACCTGTTAACACATTTCTTGTCCACTGTCACTCACTTGATTAATGCCCAGATTCTTACCCGTAAAACAATACTGTAATTAAACTCATAAAAATGCCACCCCTATGATTAGATATCCTGTTTTAAACATTTGATTGACCTCTGCCACTTTTTTATTGCCGATTTTGGACAGGCAGCCATGATGGCTTTGATGGAGGCCTTAAATGGCATGATGGGAGGGAGATGCTGCACAGGCACAGTGCAGTACTTTGATTGACTTGCGGCATTTGATTTAATGACTTTTTTGTGAGGCAGATGGTTGAAATTGTCACCCCCCCCGCGTGATTGTTTCCTCCTATTGCCCATTAAAAAACCGTAATTGTGTAAGACTCTTGCTCTCTTAAATTAGGGATAGAATGATTCTATTGAAAGAAAGTGTTTGTTTTTGAAAAGACATAAAACATTTCTTTCATTTAGTCTTTTTATAGGATGCAGCTTGAAAGAAAATTCCTAGGTTTAGTGCAGTATAGAGATGCCATTTGAATGACTTGAAATTCAAATAAGGTGATGTAATTTAGAAAATTTTAAGTGATTTGTGATCAGTTTGTTGACCTCTTAGCTGAACACAACATAGAAGCATGTAAACTTAGCCCAAAGTTTTATATAAAACTTCCGCTGTTCCTGTGTATAGAGTCGTGTAGAGCATGGTAAAACTGGATTTTCAGCTGAAAGGGTTGAAGCAGGCTTCCAATTTGAACCTTGGTACATTTACAAGTTAGATTCTGACGGTGAACTCGTTAATCACCTTGTTAGTGCCACTGTACCAAACGCAATGCCTTCCTTAATTTAGTTCAGTTTTGTTGTAAAATACAACTGTTGTTGGAAGCCATTTATAGTTTTCTGAAATACTGCTTAGATATAGAATAATTCTTCTATTTTATCAACTCAACACGGAGAAAGATAAACATCTAAGGCACATTCTAGAGTAAAGAAAGTTTGTTTAAGTGTATATTGACTGAATTCTATTGGATATTGTTTTAGCTACATTTATCCCATAACTTTTATAAATAATTTTTGTCTGAATATATGTAGGTTTCCCCAGTGCATTGTAATTCTTCTGTTTTGCTAGATAATCCAAAGATATATTTAGCTGAAATAAAACCAGGTTTAGAGGGTACTTTTAGTATGTTTAGTGAACTGATGAAAAATTCAGTAACTTCCTGGAGGCTGTAGTGACAATATCCTTGCCTACTGTTGTTAATGTCTGTAGCATGTTATTTTATCATTTTTGGGTAATTCATTAACTGTCAAACCAGTCCTGATGGCTGAGAGCCTGCAATAATTGTAAATCTGGATCTTGACTGGTTTAGACAATCTGAAGCTCATGCTCCATAGCTTGAATATCTATAACCAAACATCTAAAATTCAAATGTCCATGAACTTAACATCCATAGTCAATTTTTTTTCCATACAGGGAACATTCATGAATAGCTCAAATGCCTATTGGCCAAATGTTCATTGCCAAAATCACAACTGCCTTGAAATTTGTGGTCATGAGTCATTGGTACAGAAAGTTACAAATGCATCTGTAAAAAAACATAGAAAGCAAGGTTTTAATTTAGACTGACCAAATTCAAAACTTTTGCCAACTGCCTATTACATCACCAGGGCTGTTAATACATTGCCCTGCATTAATCCAGACTTGATACCCTGGCCATTGAGACAATATAAAAGCAGGATTTGTCCTGTGACCATGACTGTATTTCAAAGCTGTAACCAAGACATTGTAAAAACTTTGAGATTTGTGTATGATGTGTCTGAGTTTTATCTTGAGGTTCCAATAAACATGATGGTCAAAATACCATGCATTCCCACTGTCACAGACACAGTGGTGCTGATGGGTGTGGCTGGCAGCTGGAGTGGGGGTAGTTTGCAGCAAGGTAGGTGAGTACAATAGGGCGGTTGTTTGACGAGACCTCTGATGTTTGTCCACCTGACTGCTGGTATGTTGTGGTGTTACTGGACCTGAAGTTTATGGCTGGGATTGACAGCCACCCCCTGTACCATACACACCAACTTGAGAGCATCCAAATGTCAAATGCTTTGTGTCAGAATAAGAAACTTACTGTAGCTACTCAGATGCTGTTTTGGTGTTGTCACCAATATTTGTGTTTATTAACTGTGAGATGTTTAGAGCTAACTGCAGGCATTTGAAGTAGTCTCCTTGTTGTAAGATTATTTTTCTTTTTGTGCTGAAGGGACTGTCTGAAGATATATTTATCAACTTAAAGCTTGTGGTATTTATTTTATTTTATGACAAAAAAAATTCAGGTGGCTAATTAATGTGTTTTTATGATGTTAGATCTCAGGAGAGTGGTTACAGCATCACATGTTTGATAACTGGCTGAGAAATACCAAAGTCTTTAAAATTGATGTTATAATACCTGTATATCTCTCTTCCTTGGCACTCAGCATAGGGGTAGTTCAAGGACTGGTTTGTCAAATGTCAGGATAATGGACCTAGGTATATTATCATGCCACTGATCTTAAAGGATGATATCTGACAACAGGCACAGGCTACCAGCGTGGGACCCCCTAATGATACAAAGTAACAATTCAAAACACATTTTATAACAAAATTTCACAATTCAAGAAAACAAAATATTGATATCATAAAACAAGAAAAGGTATGTAACTCTCCGTTCAAAATCTATAGGAAAACTGACATGGTCGTATTTTGAGCTTCGTACCTGACACAATTTTCAGCCAATTTCAAATATGCCAGGCTTGTTCAAAGCAGAAACAATAGGCCTTTTCGTTGCCGAGTCGATTTTCTGTCTTAGATAAACTACAAAGACAATACGAGTCACGAAACTCAATGGAAACTGTACTCGGACACGATGTGACCGAAGCAATGCATATCACAGTCAATGCGCTTTTCAGCGGCAACTTCACAGAAATACAATATTTCCAACAAATAACCATATTAAACAATAAATTATGTATTTATTTAATTCACACAAGTTATGTTTTTTTTAGAAGTCGCTAGTATCGATGCATTCCACCCTCATTCCACTGATGCATTTTGTTATGACTGGCGGCTACCATATGGAATTGGTTATCGGCTTTTGTGATAATTACAATATGACATTGGGGAACCAGCAAGTATGGTAGCCTTCAGTCATAACAAAATGCAACAGAATGAGGGCGGAATGCATCGATACTAGCGACTTCTGGAAAAAAGCATAACTTGTGAGAATTAAATAAATACATAATTTATTGTTCAATATGGGTATTTGTTGGAAATATTGTATTTCTGTGAAGTTGCCGTTGAAGATCGCTTTGACTGTGATATGCATTGCTTCAGTCACATCATGTCCGAGTACAGTTTAAATAAAGTATCTTGTATCTTCCATTGAGTTTCGTGACTCGTATTGTCTTTGTAGTTTATCTAAAATAGGAAATCGACTTGGCAACAAAAAGGCCTATTGTTTCTGCGTTGAACAAGCCCGGCATATTTGAAATCGGCTGAAAATTGTGTCAGATATGAAGCTCAGAATACGACCATGTCAGTTTTCCTATAGATTTTGAATGGAGAGTTACATACCTTTTCTTATTTAAGGATATCAAATTTTTTTTTTTCTTGAATTTTGAATTTTTTTTATAAAATGTGTTTTGAACTGTTACTTTGTATCATAGGGGGGTCCCACGCCGGTAGCCTGTGACAACAGGAAGGACTGAAATACTGTTGGTGGGATGTTAATCCAAAGTGACCCCCCCCCCCTCCAAAAAAAAAAAAAAAAAAAAGCAGCTCATTTTGTTCTCATAATATATATACAGCACAGTATACCAAGTATTTGATAGCAGGTGATATCTTGAGGCATCATGAAGGAGGTAATAGTTTTAACAGCTGGAGTTTTGAGTATAATCCTACAGCCTTCAAGCACATTGACCTGATGGCCATGCTGTTACTTTCACCTGTTTGTTTTTGTTGCTGATTTGATTATCATAAAACCTTGGTGGCAAGTTTGAGGGAAGGAACAATTCGGCAGCAACCTCCCATGTTTTGCTCCAAGCTAAAATATGGTTTCCATGGAAAATTGAAAAGGAAAAAATATAGCAATCACTTCCCTTCTTCTTACAATGGCTGTCAGTAGTTGAAGTGTTTTCCAAGAGATGGTCTTGAAGCATAATGAGGTTACATCTATTGGCAGTCTGTTGATGGAAGA
Source organism: Solen grandis (assembly GCA_021229015.1). Classification (NCBI taxonomy): domain Eukaryota; kingdom Metazoa; phylum Mollusca; class Bivalvia; order Adapedonta; family Solenidae; genus Solen; species Solen grandis. The sequence goes on along the minus strand of JAIFHC010000125.1, from coordinate 24,471 downwards.
CTCCCTCTCTCATTTCATACTTCACTTGGAGAGAAAAGTAAATGTTGGCTCAGAGACTTTCTAGGTAATTAAGCATCACAGGTCCTGCGTGTGTTGATGTTTTCAAGTCATGAGTATCATCTATGGTAAATTAAAACAAAACACAGAATGCAAGCCAGAGAAAATGATGTCTATTCCATTCTGCCATGAATAAATGTCTCTGTGTAAGTGGGACATGTTTTCTTGAGCTTCTCTTCAGATAGAGTTGAGATTTTTTTTATTTATTCATTATGTTGAGGTGGATAATGATGGAGATTGTAAATTTTATGATATGAAGCGTTATAGTGGATGATGATGTTAACCTTGTTATTATGAGAATTTAACCCTTTCCCTCATATAGACTCATTTTGACACACTCAATAGGTACCACATAAAGCCTGATCTGCAGAAAACCACAGTCAAACCTTGCTAAATTTAATTATAAGGTCCTCATTTCCAGACCTCTGAGGAGCAGCGAACAGCATAAAACCTGATCAGCCTGCGAGTTACTCGCAGGCTGATCTGGTTTAATGTTGTTCGCATTGGTCTTTTCATGGTTTCCTCTATGAGGGAAAGGGTTAATATGGTAGGTTAATTGTATCCCTGCTTTACATGGTCATGTGGAGATTACACTAGTTACATCCAGTCACATATGGTCCTCATATTACATGATGTAGTTGGGTAAATGTAATTGATAATGCCTTCACACTTGGAATAAAGATTTATCACAATCAGACCCATCAGCAGACAAGGGCAGATAACTGTGTCAAGGATTTTATAACAATTGTTGAGAAAGTATACAACGGTGTTGCACACCTTTAGTGTTTGTAGAATGTGCTTTATTTCATTATTGATAAAACTATTGTATTTATATTGTTTCAGCACAATCATATTGTGAGGAAAGAAAACAAACAATCAGGCTTAGTAATTAGCCTGGGATTCTATGATACTGTGGTATTTAACTGTAAACAGAAAATACTTCAATATAAACAGCATGACAAATGATAATCTTCCAATGAAATATTTAAAAAAATATTTTTGACAGATCCTATTAAAAACACTTATTTGACCTATGTACAATTGCTGCCATTTTGAATGAATATCAAAGGCGATTATTTTGGTACCGTGGTAATCTCCAAATTGAAAAATATGGTTGGATTGATAGGCCAAATATCGTAAAAACATAATGGCAAACTGTGAAACTGTCTATTATACACTTGTATAAGTCTTGAAAAGTTATTCAAGTGGATATTAAAATGCTGTTTAACTAATTAAAAGAAAATGGATTTTTTTGATAAAGACCATTAAAAAACATTTACCAAGAATGTTTTCATTATTCACAAGAATTACTTTATTGGCGATTGTGATGCAATTAAGAGAGACAGTTGTAAAGGTATTGTTGTTGACATGTGTCTTTTTTACGCGCAGTTGCAGAAAATGTAAACAGTGTGGTATTGTAGAAGCCACAGTATCATATGAAGGTCGTATAGCATGACATATTCAGGGGAAAAATAGTTCTGCAACAAAGGTGTAAGAATGTATACGAGTAGACTCAGACAGTATTTTTGTATTCACCTTCCATTTTGAAGTCTGTATCTGCATTTGAGAAGATCTAGCTGATATAGGGTATTCTGTACTTGTATTGCTATAGGATTCTGTCATGGCTACCCCTAGTCCCTCCTGTGGTGCTATATTGCCATCTAGACTTGCCAAGGCCTTCAGAAGGCTGGCAATGGAGTTCCAGTAGTAAAAATGATCAAAAATCATCATCTGAATCCTTGTCAAACTTATGTGTACATTTTAAACTGTGAGTTAAACATATCTTCTTTTTTGTTTGTCTACAAGAGTCAAAATATAGACTGCCTCACTGTGATTATAGGCATTAGACAAGAGATACTTTGATCTCACACCCAGTCACATTATCCCGACACTGCCTGGGACTACCCTTATGTTGTACTTGACAGTCAACAAATACAATCATACAAAATGGAAACTTATAATAGCAATGTAACTGTCTGTGTTATTGTGAGAGACAAAAACAGTTTCACATTAAATCGTCATGGTTTTGTTCCAGCTACCTGGTGGCAGATTCTGTAACTGTTTTCTACAGAAATGTTTAATATGTTTGCAAACACATTTCTCCAAGGTTTCATAGAAATTGATTGATTAACTGATCTAGATTCATGTGACACATGTGATAGCCCAAACAGAATGAATAGGAAAGTAGGCATCTTTATCTATCAATCAACTGAAGGTGCTTGATTAATAATGGGCTATCCAGAGTTTGGTATCTTATATATTCCAGCTATGAATTTCACATCATTATTCAGAATTCACATTTTAAGGAAGAAGGTTCTGTGATTGGGAGGAAATGGTAAAGAAATAGTGTTACAGAAATGGTGATTAATTTGATTTATCTTGTGATTTTAGTTTATAGAAATTAAAACCATTTGGAATCCTTGAAATGAATTGATAAGGGAGAGATGAGTTTAGATAGAATCTAGATTCCTCATTAACCAAGATCAGTGGAATAATCCAAAGAAATTTATTTCATAGATTTACAATGGTCCTCTATATGGTATATTGCTATTAAGACAAACACTAACTTATGCATAGCTTTTGTGGTTTTAAGCTCTTTAAAATCATAGAGGATTGGTTAGGAGTCCACCCCATGTAAGTGAGAGGTTGTGGGTTTGATCCATGGCTTCATCATACTAAAGTTTAAAAAAAAAGAAAAGAAGATTGTTCTTTTATTTTATAAAAATATTCTTAATTAAAATTATACATGGAAGTTTAAATTATTATCTTTTAAATGATATCATGCTCTTCTTTTAATGTCATTTGTTTTTGTTCAAAGTCCCACTCCTACTTCTCAAATCATATTTTTGATAATTCTTTTTTTTTCTACTTCTATAAAAATGTATGTTTTTGTTTTTTTCATGTGACGACCATAAAATGTGGCCATGTAATCATTTTATTTTATATTCTCCTTTGAGCATCATTTTATACAGAAATGGATGGGAATAGCATTTCTATTTTTGACTAGGATTTCAACAAAAAACTTGGTTATTAGAATGGGGTACATTGTTGGGCCTGCGAACATCAAAAGATACCTTATAGGAAGGAGAAGAATGGGATTGATTTTAAGGATGATAGGGTCAAAGTCACTGCTACTAAAAATTTCTGTCAAATAACTTCTTTAGGAGTGAGTTATGATGATTTGATTTAGTAGATAGATACCTTCTGAAAAGAGGAAGATTGGGATTGGTTTTCAGGTCCATATAGTCAAGGTCACTGTTACTAAAACTAGTTTTGCTTGCCTGGGGCAACACTTGAAAACCTGGTTTCGCCTCATTTGACATTTTCTTGTTACTCTTAGTGAGACCATGTACTGTAAGAAGTAAGCAAGTGATGTGGATAGGATAGTGGTAACATGCTTAGCTTCTCACCAATGTGTCCAGTCACTAAGTAAGAGGGTACAGTGGTCGCCCGTCCAGACATGGGTTTTCTCCACATATGATAACCACATACTCATAGAGAGTGATCATTATAAGTTGTGAGAACTTGTTCTGTAATCAATGTGAAATACTTAAAGAAGTAAGCACATGGGTGGAGATTAATTTTCAAAACCATATTATCTTCCTACATCAAACCAATAGGGAGGCGCTGTAGTACTAATTATATTGGTTGTATTTTCTCCAATTAATTTCATCTAGATATTAATTAGTAATGGCTGGACCATTTCGTTATGTAATAATTGAGGGGTGAATGCAAAACTAGGCTAAGTGCTTATATATCTATATGCATTTATCCAAGTTTCACTCTCACCCCTCCAATTGTTTTCTAAAGAAGTACATGTGGTTAAAAAAGATTAATAGGAATATAAAACTGAACAAAAACAAATGACAAAAGATATGCAAAAATCATTTTTGTAATGTATTGTAAAGATGAACTTGACACATCTAAGTCTCTTGATATTATGAAAGCTGACTTATCTTCTTCTATTTTTACATGCAATTAAAACAGCCTTGATTTGAAGTCACTAGGGAGAAGGCATTGTCTTTAAGTTGTGAGAACTTGTGGTCCTCAGACCCCCTTTTTCTGTATAAATGTAATATAGAATATGTTTCTACTATCATGTTGTTTGTTTGTTGGGTTTAAGGTCTTACAGACAGTATTTCAGTCAATATGATCATCTTGTAAAGTACACATATAAAAAATGCCTTTGATCATCATTGATTACATAAAAGTGGACTTTTAAAAAGAATTGACACAGTTCATTTTTCCAGGTCTGCATAATAATATTGATACCCATTTTTTTTATATTCTGTTTAGCATGCAGTTTAATGGTGATTAATGGTTAAACTCAGTATTTTTCTTTCTTTCTTTTTTTTTAATCCATGCAATCCACTATTTTTTTCTAATATGAATTTCGTTGTTGTTTTTTTCCCCATGAATTGTTATTTATTTAGACTGGAGTTTCATTATTACTGTAATAAAAATTCTTTATCTGCATTAGCTTTCTCTGACATTCAAAAAAATAAGAAAAGATTTAAAAAAGGAAGATTCAGGGGTAGGGCAATTTGTAATTCTGATGGAGGAAGAAATCATACACCCATCAGTACATCGGTATCCCCTGTATGAGGCCCCTGAGTTTCCCCTGTGCATGCCCCCACTAGCCCCTCCCCCAGGTAATCCTGGTATAGCGCAGCAGTACAGGTGTGCCTCGCCCCACAGTGGTTGTACACCAGTGTAGATTGACAGCCAGCAGTCAGTGGTTACGGTTACCTGAGCGCTTCACTCTCATTGGACATTGTGTGACAAGCATGTTTTTCTACCTGTGAATCGTTGGTTCTGTTTAATTTGTTGTGAAAATTGTCAAACTTGCAGCAGTGAGAGTCTTCGTTTGAAAAGTGAAATGGTGAGGATAAACTGATTAGAAATTTGTGGATTATATTAAGTTTTGGATAGGAATTATAACTGAGCTTCTGGGACTGAATTAATTGCTGAGCCCCCTCTAATGACATTAGAGTTCAGGTTTGTAATGGATGTTTTCACTTAATTGAATCTTGTGTAATGTGTAACTTTGTCAGCACAGCAATGCTTCTTGTCTGCGTGCACATCCCAAGATCCTCCTGAAGTGCTGTTGCTAATTACCATGGCGATCTTTAGCAGAAAAAAATGGGCCACTTGTTTGCATGAAGAAGAGAACATGACATCCCAGTAGGATTCTGGGGTCTGATATCTGTAATCTTAATTAAATCTAAATTCTTATCATATTAAAAGAAAAGAATGAAGTTCATTGATAAACAGGCATAATCATATATTATAACATTTAATCTAAAATAGTTTCTCTTTAACAGGGTTCATTTATAATTCCTACAATGCGTCATTTAAAGAAAAATCAATGAAGCACTATAATCAAGGAATTACAGAGTGTAAGTACAATGTCAAATATTGAAGTGTCTTGGGTCTTTGTTTTACAACTCTGTTGTGGAAATTACAACTTTTGAGTGCTATGGAAAGATGGAAATCAGTTTGACGGAACCAATAAAAAATGAATGGAATTGATTTTTTCTTCTTTTATGTTCGTTTTTTTATTTTCATTCTGATATTCTGAAGTTAATGGGTTGAAGCAATGGATTGTGATTATCCTGTTGGATTGTTCTGTGCGCCTTTCTTTCACCAATGGTGATGTTTCTAGTTCTAATTAAATGAGACAGCCAAGTGAATCGTGTCATATGGTTGTCCTGCTATAAACAGCAGTACCAACATGACAATTATACTAATGGGTCATTTATAATGTCAGTCACATGAATGAGAGAGAAAATATCATGTATAAAATTAGTCACAGAAGTGTCATGTTTATGACCTCGACATCTTTTTTTTTTTCACACACACACTCTCTCTCTCATTATTTGAAGGTCCTCCCAGTGTGTGTACAACAGTCATTATTTTTTACTGCATGAAATTTCTTAGCAAGAAGTACATGATGTTACATAAGATATTGTCTAAGTTCACAGACTGTGAACAGAAAAAATAGATAACCATCAACAGCTGATTGCTCTAGTGAGGGATATACCTCAAATCTGTCAGACATGTTTGAAAACAGACCTGTCTCCCATAATTGTACAGCCTGTCTGATGAAGTGAAATATTTGCACATCACACTCTCTCTCCTGACATGGAGGTTTAAATAGCTATGGCATCAGGCTTCCTGCTACTGAGATTAGGGCTTTGGATCACTCAAGTGCTTACCAGGGATCCTGAGTATTTACTTTAATATGGAAACAATTACATAATAATTATCTGAGATAAACCAAGATTGTATCCAGATAAAGGGATGTGTGTTTATCGCATTTCTCTTCTGAGAAGTAATTTTCAGTCAGTAAGTGTTGGAAGATAACAACATGATTATTTTCTTAGTTTACAGTTACTTAACCCTTTCCCTCATATAGACTCATTTTGACACACTCAGTAGGTACCACATATAGCCTGATCTGAAGAGAACCACAGTTAAACCTTACCAAATTTAATTATAAAGTCCTCATTTCCAGACCACTGAGGAGCAGTGAACAGCATAAAACCTGATCAGCCTGCGAGTTACTTGCAGGCTGATCTGGTTTTATGTTGTTCGCATAGGTCTTTTCATGGTTTTCTCTATGAGGGAAAGGGTTAAACATACACTTACTATAAACCTGGATAGGATTTTTATGATAATGATGTTTCAAGGCGACACACATAAATAATGCCAGGAGAGTTGTAATGTATTTCACTGCACATCTTGGGTATATAATATAGTTATAGTGTATAGGTTATTCATTTGCAAGCTTATTAAACCTTCTTGTGCCTCCGATCTCAAGTCAGTCTCCAGATATATGTGTTTCTCTGTATGAAACTATCTCTTATTATTATATTATCTCTGATTCAATTTTCCCATTACTTCCTCTGCAAGGGCTGACTAAATGAGTAAACATAATTCTCTGGGCTTCTATGAATTAGTATTACAATTAAGGCTTTGTCAAAATCTTGCTATGATAACAGCCAATTTACTTGTAGTGTGCACTTACCTGACAGCATAACAATTTTTGATATACAACTTATCAACATCATATATTCTTAGTTTAGAAAAATTCAAAAACCTTTTTTATAGTGATTTACACAGTGCCTAATCAGTCGTTGAATTTTGTTACCTCACTTTAATATTTTTTGTAATTTTGAGATTCATATTATCATCATTAAATGTTTTTCAGGGAAAAAAAAAACAAAAAAATCAACTTTGGTGCTTGAATTATGAATAACAGCAAGCATCCTGTCAGATTTGAGTTCATTATAAAAAGATTTCATCTGGTCGTGCATGTATTACTAGATGGTGATTATCATCGTTATCATGATAGGATAATTATTGGTGTACCACTGATAAGTATGGTAATGACTGGTATCCACTGGAGCAGCATCACACCAGGTGGCGCTCCGTTACCCAGGATACAATAATAAGCTTTGAATTACCAACTTGCATGCTATTGGGCATTTTCCTCCCAATGTACTTCAGCCCAGTTTGATGTGTGCCATGTTTCGTACATATTTAGGCCTTTTTGATGGAACCGGTTCGTTTCTCTCGTAAATTATTCAGCAGCAAGTATGATTTTCTGAGCATTGCAGAAATAATTCACACTAAACTAAATAATTATGTGAGAAATAGTTGACATTCATATTCCATGTGGTCCGGGGTTTACCTACCTTTATGGTTACAGACATTTTATGATAGAAGGAACTGGAAATTAGTATTGTGATTCGGCTGAAAAACCAGACTCCTTCTAAAATTAGAGACTAATTCCTGCCTTCCCCTCCCAACCCTTTATCAATTAAATTAATGATATTCATAATTTCTGGGAAGGCATATGGTAAGTAAAATACCAGTAGGGTCGGCCTTTGATATCAGTCTCACGCAGATACAGGACACCCATCCCCTAGTGAGAGTGCCCCACTTGAGATGTGTACAATAATCTGGCTGATACTGCTTGTGCGTTTTCATTTTTTATCTTCTTTTTTTTTTTATTGTAATTATAATTTTTAAGATCATGGAAGAGTTGTATTAACAGTTTGAGTTTTTTTTAAGTGTCTTAAATGTTAGACTGATATTACCATTTAACTGTGTCAGGGAAGCCAAAGTTATAATTGTCTTTGAATATTTGTATGGCTTCACCATCCAAAATTGGAAATATATTATTATTGTTAGACGAGTGGGCAATGCTCAGAAACTACAGTTAAATGGATTGAATGGTAGGCAAAAAAGAGCTTTGCTACAGTATTTCTTTTTCTATTCAGGTTCTCTTTTTTGCACTGGGGTATACTCAAGTAAATTCAGATTAGGTTGAAAGTAATTTAGACATGTTTTACAGTGTTTTATCATGAAATCCAATGAGATGAGATGTAGCAAAGCTGATCTGCCTGCTAGTGACCTCTAAGTTGATCAAGTTTTATGCTTGTCACATGCAGTATTTTTTAACTTTATTTATTTTTACATGGATTATGAAATAAGTTATCACAACTTGTTATTATTCTATCCCGATGACTTTGGTGGCAGCGTATGTGATCATTATTTTGAGAGGAAACCAGAGAGATCAGAGAAAAGTCATGTGTTTAGACGAGCAACCACTTAGTCCCATCAATGAGCCGCTCGGCGCAACATGATAGTTTTGGTTCTGGTACTGGTCATGCCTCCCTATACTCAGTAGGGGGTATCGCCAAATCGAAAGTAGAATGATATCACAAATTATGGGTACACATGTGCGGACCAACAACCACTGTACCCTCTTATGTATGTGACCAAGAATCGAACCTGGGATGCCTTGGTGAGAAAAAGGAAAACATGTAATCACTACACTATCCAGACAACCAGTACAATGTTCTTTGTCAATGGGTTAGTTGGCCTAAAAATGAAAGGAACCCAGATGGATAGTGGCCACAATATCCGGCATTATCTGCCAGCACTCTACCATCTGGGAGGCGTTTCACAAGTGGTTGTCAGACTGGGGCATTGTTGGATTATCTGGACCTCCTAGCAACCCACCTAAATTACAGATTCTGAGATGGAGTGCCATGGGACAGTGAGAAAAGAGAGCTAAAAAATCATTAATAGCAATTAAAGCGATATATTAGCCATTTGAAATTGTTTTAAATTGACTAAAGTCCCTGAGGAGACTGTAAGAATCAATCCCTGATAACCATGAATGATCTTTTTACTTATATGACAATTTATATGATTTTAATCTGTTCTGCTTCTTATATAGTTTATTTGGGATCATAGTCTAGCCAAAAAAATGTGAACATAAGGAAAAGAATGGTTGCATCCATTCCAAACAGCAATGAATATGCCTGTACATTATGATGCTTTATGGAAAATTTCAGCTGGTTTGCTTTGATACAGTATGGAGTTGAAATAGTAATCATCCAGCATTTATCTTGGAACATTGGAACTAAATGGATATTGCAATAAAATATCTGATTTCGTCACTGCTACATTGAAGTAGTTAAAATCTGGCCTGGAAGACAAATGGCCGTGTGGAGAACCCGATGATCAGTCTGGCAAAGGCTGCCAGTTGTAGATCAAACGTGAGACTTTCTGATTGATACTTCCCCACCTTCCACTCAAATGTGCTTCTAACTGACTTGAATCATACAAAACATACTGACATTTGGTAAGAAATAGGGAAAGCCTGTAGTACAAGACAGTCAAAACTATGTGAATTTTTTAAAACTTTTGCACGACTTAAAAATAAAAAAAAAGGTATGATTGGCAAGAATATGCCTTACAAGGTAACTTGATACAGCCCCTTGGTTGAAAGTATCCATCAATGTTAAAATCAATATGATAAAGGGGAGAAAAAAGACGACGAGGATGTTAGTTTCCTGCTAGACTCATTTTGAGCTAATAAATTATTTAAGTCAATTGTTCGAGATGTGACGTACCTAACGCGGCCATGTCACTGCTTACCATTCAGCCTGCCGCAGATTTGATAACATTCTTTCTGACCCATAATTCTCTGCTGCTGCCCGCTCCTGTAACAGTTAAATTATTGTAAGTCAAACATTACTCATCATCTTTGGTTACAGCAATAAATGGTCATTTTCGTTACCCTTAATCTTGAAATGAACCAGTACTGCAGGTGCAGCATCTGTGAGTAACTGGCAACTTTCTTTGGGGTCCTACGTTTTCTGGTGATTTTTTTTTTTCATTTTCTTTAAGTTATTGACTTTTTTTTTGGACAAATTTGAGCTGACCAGGAAAGGATTTGAGGCGGTCAAATTTGCTGCCAGCGCCTCTTAAGGAATACCCTGCTTGATATGAGATGAAACAGTTATCTTTGGATATTATTTTTTCTCTTTGCTTTGCTTATGTTAGAGGTAAGCTATTGAGCGCTGACTTTGAAACTATTTCTTTAAGCCCTCTTTGTCTTGTACAGTTCTTTTTGTTTTTCAAATAGAGATATTTGCACCAATTTTTTTTTCATGGATTCATAGGGAAGCCTTAGCCTTTGACAATATTTCATTTGAATTAAAAACTTATTTGAACCTAACTCTGAGTCAGGAAAAAGCATTCTATAACTGTATTGGTCATATCCAGATACTGTCATAAGATATCCCTTTTAGGTGTAGTTCAGCTTTTAACTATAACTGAGACTTCTGCAGTGGTGATCTTGGTTTGAAACAGCTTCGGAAAATGCATCCCGCAGCAACTGCGGGATAATCTGACAGATTGGTTGTCTCAGTAGTCTCTATGGTTCCTCAGCTACGGCCTACCTCCATTGATTTAGCAGTGACTTAAAACACGGTAATGATGATCTGCATGACAAGATCAAAGATTATCTTAACCACGGAACTCAATTATTGATCCTCTAATTATGCTTCAGTTTGACTGACAGATGGTACAAAATATTCTAAATATAGTGTCAAATGTGCATCGCCTCAGCCTAGCAATTTGCTTTATGAAACTCCTATTGCCTCATAAAATTTAACTTGGATGAGCATTTCTAGACACTTCATAAAATTCTTCTAAAGCGAAGTAAAAAATATAAAAAGAGATAATAGAAAGTTAATGCTGCTACATTTTCAGCCATTATTGCTTCAACTTTGCATGGGAATGGCAGTATTTTTCCATGGTTTTGTTTGTTTTTGTCTTACTTGAATTAATGTAAAAAGGCAAAGATCCTAGGATTATTAAGCTTCAATTACCAGGAATGACACCAGGGAGACTGATTATAATTGAAACATTGACTCCAGTATTAGCAGTTACATGTAATGTCTTGATCAAAGGTGCTATCTAGCACAAGGCTTGTAATTTATCATTCTAGCTACTATCTCTAATAGAGACCATCTCAATACAGTAGAACCTTGTTAAACCGAAATCCTTCGTTAAACCGAATTCCTTCGGACCAAGCTGAAAACTTCGAAATAATGATTATTCAGATTAAAAAAATCTGATGGAAATTTCAGTTTGTGCATGTTCACATCTGAATTTTCATTACCAGTGCATATCATGCCATTAAAACCACCTATAAGTTGTACGTATATACTTTTTGCAAGTTATGAAAAATAATATAAATAGTTCATGTTTCTGATAAACATAATCGTTAAAACAGGTTAACATAGTGATATATATTTTTACCGTTGATCTGTCACATGCCGGTGATGAACGATGAACACGATGTACTCAAGATCTGACACCTGGGTTTATCGGCTGGCACGTGCATATTTTGCAACCTGTCGGACATAGATTAGCAATAATCAACATTTCCGGTCAGACACATTGACCAACCTAATCTCAAAAAGAAGTGTCTGAAAGGAACATGTCTGTACCATCACTCCAGGTGCTGCTGCAAAATAAATTTGGTTACTGACCCGGATACGATTGATGATATGGTTGATGATTAGTTCACGAAAATTTATGAAAATTGATTTTCGAAATAAAAATGGAAAAATATGCATGAATTGTCATCTTGGGATTGAGATTTTTACTTTGAAGTAACGAAATTGGGATTTAAGATTTTATTTCTAACTAAAATAAGAAGGGAAGAAATCAGGACCGTAAGTAAACTTCAAAATGGCGAGGATTTTTTTTTGTTCAATGATTTAGGTTTGGCGGGGTTCTACTGTATTATGGCTCCCTCACTATTGAGATCACTAGCTTTAGGATATGTTTCCTGAGTTATAATTAGTCCCATATCAGTGTTTACACCAGAGGGGACTATAGATATGCCCTCCATCTGTCTGTCCTTCTATCCCTTTGTCCGTCAGTCTGGATGTCCAGAAATCTAAAAAAGGCACTTTTAGCGATATTTTTATGCCCCCGCTGAAAAATGGCGGCAGGCATATAGTGTGTGTGTGTGTGTGTGTGCAAGAATTCGTGTCCCAGCTGTAACTTTATTATGTATGGTCACTTTTTAAAATAACTTGGCACAAGTGATCCTTAGGACAAGACGATGTGTCGCGAACAAGAACCAGGTCCCTAGCTTGAAGTTCAAGGTCACAGCACTCAGTTGACCTTAAAATCTTGTCCCAGCTGTAACTTTGTTATGTATAGTAGTGTCTTGAAATAACTTGCCACAAGTGATCCTTAGGACAAGATGATGTGTTGCAAATAAAAACCAAGTTGCTAGATTTAAGGTCAAGGCTTTAACTTTGTTGTAATTGGCTGTGTTTTGAAATAACTTGGCTCAAGTGATCCTGAGGTCAAGACAATGTGTCGCAAACAAGAACAAGTTGCTAGCTTCAAGGTCAAAGTCACAGCAGTTGAGTTAAAAATTTGTGAAAGCAGTCCTGTTTAGGCTGCATCTTTTTTGAGTTAATAATAGTCATGTTTTATAAAACAAGTACCAGAATGCTAGCTTGAAGGTCAAAGTCACATCACTTGATTTAGGTCAGGGTCACAGCACTCATTTGATCTTAAAATCATCCTTTATATTTCCAATTTTTCATCATATTCACTGACAAAAATAGCATCTAATAAACAAAATGGCGTGGGCATCCGTGTCCTATGGACACATTTCTAGTTATTACTTGAAATTGAAAAAAAACAAACAAAAAAACCTACCTACCTACTCAACCGTGGAAGTCAGGGTCGGAGCACTATAAACAAACAATTTTTAATGATGGCCTGAGCAAATATTTGCATTTTGATCTTCTGAATCTATATTTTAGACTCTAGACTCCAGATCCTAAAATTTTGCAGTGCCTTAGTCAAGTTAGATGTAATAGATAGAAGTCATGAAAATAAAAAAATATCTGGTAAAGATTTCCTTTATTTTCTAAGAAATATGATTGGAGACACTGAAACATTTACAGAAAAAGTAAAAAATCATATAGCAAAATATCACTTTGAAAATTAGCCCTTCTTTATAGATAAACATACTATATAGATAAATTGGGGCTGAGGCCTGCATTTTGTAAAACATCTCAAGTTTAGATTTTCTCACATCAAAATATATAAGAGATCCAGTTCTTCCCTACATAATATTTACGCAGATTATAGAAATGATTTCTCCTTATTTTCACTAGTGTGGTGGTACAGTATGTAAGATTATTGAGATGAGGAAAATTTCAAATTGAGAGATTTCATGAAACTTCAGGCAGGTAGACTTCATTCTCAAGGGTGGTCCTACAGATGCTTTAATATCAGGCAAATCTTGAACAAGTGGCTATTATTTATGGCTCACTCTCTAAAAAGAAAAAAAAATCTTAAAAAAAAATTAGTGGCCTTTCTAGAAGTGGTTGTTCTTTGGGGATTACTGCCAACATACAAATAGAAAAAGGACTTTCAAAAAGACAACACAAAAAAAAGCAATGAACATTAGAGTTGAATATTCTCAGCATTAAACAAATGCATCTTTCTCATCCTCCCCTTCTTCCGATTCTTTCCTGTCTTTGAACTTCAAAGGAGAAAAAAGAGAACACACCGGATGTAGTGCTACAATCATTCATGTGCTCTCCCCTTTGTGGCCAGAGATTATATATGGTCATAAAACTGAGGTGGTTGCATCATCACAGGTAACCTAGGTAATGAAGCGTCCTACCCCCAGCCCAGGCCTGCTGGGCAGGGCCTCTTTAATCCATCCTTTACCTTGGTAAGGTATACTTGTTTTGGCCATTACTACTGATCAAAGTCTTGCGGTACACCATTTTTAAAAGATTAACTAGTAACATTAGTGTTGAGAAAATGTCGAGGTCACATTACGGATAGATTTATGGCTCAAGACCCTTTTTCTCCTGTACATGCTCAATTTGATTGGCCATCCATCTAATGTTATGCCTGATCGGAATCACATGGTTTTAAATCTCTGATGTTTAAGTGCCTTTTTGCTTTAAATGGTTTCATTTGCTTTAATGCAGAAAAGAAGTCATGTGCATTGTAACCAGATTTGTTTTGAAGCATTATGATGCTCTGCCAAGGTTTTGGGATTTATTAATTTTTCCAGATCAATTAACCCAGCATGCAGAAATGGAACAGGGTGTGACTCATGCTGAAGATTTCCTCTCAAATACTTCCATGCTTGGCTTCTTTTTCATTGAGGGAAAATATGACCATACAAACATACAACAACAACAAAATTAAAAAAAACTTTTCAGAAATCTTTTTTAAGACACCTGCCAGCTTGACCAAATGTAGTTTTGGAAAGGTTGTGACTAGTTTCATTGTATGACATAAACAAGGCTTGATACTTAATTTGATGATATAATGCTAGATATAAATTTAGTAGGACATAAAGAATACTTTCTTCCTCTTTCTGACACATGTTGACATGGGAAACCTAACTTGACAAGCAGCGTTTGTAAAACATAAATCATTGGAGTTGCCTAATTACTTGATTGACATCTGCAATCTAGATGTGAGGACATTATCTGAGGTTAATCAGCCAGTAAAGATAAGTGTTACATTGTATAAATCATGTCAAGGGCAACCAATCAGAAAGTGATATCAAGATCTTATCAGCCTATCACAGCATCTCATCTTTACGACTTACTAGCTTAGGAATGCCTTCAAATCTTCACTATTTGGAGGTAATATATATCTTGATAAGGGCTTAAAAGAAAAAAAAGGATGATTAAACCTTTCACATTGTGTAATATAAGTTCTTCCTTTTTTACTCTATTAAGAAAATGATAATATTTTTTTTATTGTTTTATAAGCTGAAATGATTAGTTGATTTAAATGATGCATTATTAGGAAAATTGATGTTTTAATCTAATAGATTAGAGGCATAAACTGCTTATTACTACAAAAATATAATGATTAATGGTGTATGTTAGTGAGTTAAATTGAACTTAAAAAACATATTAGGGAAGATTGACGATGGTTGAACAGAAGATAAACTAAGATAGTTAGTGGAGGGACTTTGAGTTGTAAATCTTGGTAAATCTATTTTCATTTACAAAATTTTTGTTTTTTGAACATATATTCATGATGTTTTGTGAGGATTTTAGAGAAAGTTGTGAAATGTTATGGTTTGGACTAGGAGACAAGTTGTGGCATATTTTTGTTTAACCCTTTCCCTCATAGAGGACACCATGAAAAGACCTATGCGAACGCTAAACCAGCAGCTGGATCCACTTAACAGGCATTCCAGCACAGAATAAGATAAAAGGCTGTTCTATCCTATGTAAAGTCACAATGAGGTCTGTGGGAAGATAGCGGCCCATTGCAGTAACTCGCAGGCTGATCAGGTTTTATGCTGTTCGCTGCTCCTCAGTGGTCTGGAAATGAGTATTTTGTAATTAAATTTGGTAAGGTTTAACTGTGATTTTCTGCAGATCAGGCTTTATGAGATACCTATTGAGGGCGTCAAAATGAGTATATATGAGGGAAAGGGTTAAAGGATTTGTTTGAAGTCCCATTTGATAAGAAAAAAATGAAGATATATCAGACATTCAGACAGAGGAACCTGAGGGTTCAGCAATGTAGATCAAAGGATGGAACCAAACCCTACTGTGGATCACTTCCTTTCCCTGGTTCCCCTGCTACAAGTCCTAAACACTAGGAGGATTAGTATAATACATTATGTATTTTAAAATCTTGTTTTCTGTCAATTTAAAAAAATATATATATCGAGGAGTCGGAGCGAAACTAGGCTAAGTGCTAATACATACATATGCACTTAGCCTAGTTTCGCTCTCACCCCTCAATATATATTTTTAAGCTATTCAACTCTTATGTAGATATATATACTGGAGTACATGGATATATGTTTTAACTAGGTCATTTTTGATCAGGAAATATTTATTCATGGCTGAATTATAGAAAAATTATCAGACAAGAAAAAAAAAAAAAACTACTGGTTTCCTAGGATGTCTGTGAGGATGTGATCAGTCTATCTCCACTCCCGTGTGTGTTTTTGACAATCCCACTTTGGAACAGGGCATTTCACATGCAGAACAGAAAATGAAGATAAAAAAGGAACTTGTTTTCTATACCTATGTAAGAGTATGCACAATGAGGTCTGTGGGAAGATAGCCGCCCATTGCAGCCCTCTGATCCAATTTTCCTTCTATAATCAGACACATTTATCAAAACATGATCTTGTAATTTACAGCTCTCTCCCAGGGCATGTATTTTTATGATACCTTTTCACTTGGCTCATGCTTTGTTTTCTTTGCCCTTGGTCCATTGGTCAGTTTTTGGAAAGGATCTGTTTTTTTATTGAGCATTTTATGATCCCCAACAGTGAAAGGGTTTTATTTCCTATATCTGATCGGAGTTTAGTGATATTGATGTGCAGTGGATGTGTGGGTTGACTCATTGTATACTTGTTACAGGAGGGAGAAAGACAGGGTTTACTGGAAAAATTGAAACTTGTTTTCTGGATACAAAAGCATGAGCATTATAAGGATGTACAGAGTGAAGGATGGTTAATATTGGTTTTCACAGACTGATATTCTTAGACAGTTTGAGATTCGCTTGAGATTAATATTGTTTAAATGGATCGAGAACAGATTCTGTAAGTGTGTTTAGTATACTATATTTTTTATGTGTGTATACTAAATAGATATTTAAGGCATTAATAGGTTTGACTTAAAATTTAACTTTGCACTCTGAACTGTTTACATCTTATTCTTTGAAATGAAGTACCAAATTATGTACTGGTAAATCAATTAGGAAAATATTTATGATAACTCTAGAGAACTTAGAGGTCTTATAAGAATAAGTATTTTTTAAAGAAAGTATAATTATAAACTGACTTGAATTTCACAGCTATTTAGAATTACTTCAAGTCTTAAAGTTTAACCCTTTCCCTCATAGAGGATACCATGAAAAGACCTATGCGAACAGCATAAAACCAGATCAGCCTGCGAGTAACTCGCAGGCTGATCAGGTTTTATGCTGTTCGCTGCTCCTCAGTGGTCTGGTAATGAGGATTTTACAATTAAATTTGGTAAGGATTGAGTTTGGCTTTCTGCAGATCAGGATTTATGTGGTACCTATTGAGTGCGTCAAAATGAGTCTATATGAGGGAAAGGGTTAATTAAGGTAGAAATGCATTTTACCATTTCTGTTTTATGCAATATCATGATGAAGTTGAAAAAAAAAATCTGTAATAACTAACTTTAGAAACAAAATAATTGGGGGTATTTCTGTTAGAGAAGCAAAACAAAAGAAATTAACTCTTAAATGTTGATTTATTTTATTTTAATTGCTAAATATTTTTGAGGAATTTGAGCTTGTGTTACAAATGTTATGACTCAAAACTGAGGTAGTACACTCTTTATGTCTAAGATTTTTATTTATTTATTTTGTCGCTGATAACTTTCATACTTTCTTGCAAGACTTTTACTTGTATAAAAGTTAATTATACTTCTGTTATAAATTGGTCTTTATGATAATGAATAGAGGATAATTACTGTTATTATATAATCATTTGATATGATTTGTGTGACATTTTATTAACAAAGCTTGTTATCAATTAAAATCATAATTATTTAAGATTTAGACAAGTTAAATTTGGATAGTTGTTATCCTTTATTTCCTGACATTAGCCAACACCAACTCACATAAATTGAAGAAAAATAGTTAAAGAAAAACTGATACCTATCTATCATATAATTACTTAAATATATTTGTTTTTCTGTTTTACAGTATACAATTTACTTAGTTTTGAAACAGTCAATTATCATCAAACACGGGAATACAAAAAAAAAATGCGAAAAAGAGACACTGGTTTAGCCCATATAAATTTGCCCCTGTCAAACGAATTTTCAGGAACTTAATTGACCTTTGTGAAACGCATTAAGCACTGACATGTGTGTTATAATTGAACTATTAAACAGAGACTTCACTGAGATCTAAAAGAAGAATTTGATCAGTCTATTAGAGAGTACCTCACCTCTGTTCTTATGAATAAATATCAGTCTGTAAAGTTAGAAATTTCAAACTGAGCAAAATAGCTCCGAAGTGTAAATGAATATTAAATTTCCCAAGAGAAATGATCTTCTTTCTCTCCCGTTTTTCCTTGGTCGAAGTATGGTTGTGACAGAAGCTATGGAAATTGTCCTTGTGATATTTGTCTGTCTGTAAGAAAAGTTTTAACAAATTTTTCTCACCTTTTGAATGGGTTTGTTTAAAGAGACATTTATGTTAAAGAACACTATCTCCGTAAAGACATCCCATATTTTTTATGTGTATGTTTTCACACAGCGACTTCAAGCTCAGTCTTGAAATCCTTCGTATTCTATTCCCAACTGATCATTTTTTCCCACTTCAGCCATTATTTCTTAATACCCGGTTTGGCGCGTCATCATCATTTTTTTTTTTTTTATGGAAGTGGTATGGGAGACTATATTAGCTTATACAAAGGTCTTCACACTTGCCTTTCTTAAAAGCAGCCTTGCCAGCATTCCTTAACACAATTGTCAGCAGTGTTTGCTGTGACAAGCAGAACTAGATGGATATTAACAGTATCAGTGAGAGACCTTGCTACTGTGTGAGGTGACAAGTCAGCTGTTTCTAAACATGGGAAGTGCATGTTGTGTGAAATTGGAACATGGCAACTTCTTTAGATTATCGTGTTGGGGGAACTCCGAGATCTACTTCCTCATTCTCTGTGCATGCACCCAGGCTGTATATATTGATATTAAATGAGCTGTCTGAATAAAGGTTATGTTACATACAACAGTGTTGTAAGACTGTGGGCAGGTAATTACAATCGTGACAGACTTAGTGGCCTGCACCTACTGTAACTTGCACTGCTCTATATACTTAATGAGCATCCCCTGCCTGGTGGCTAGGTTTTCATTCATTATTTATTTAGTGACTATAAAATAATCTGCGATTGTAGAGAGGGGAGAAAACTGCTCCGTGTTTTCTTCAGGAGGGAAAAGAGGTCATTCCGTATATGAAGACATCTGTGTCAGACTGCTTGAACAATGGGTTCTAATTAACACATTGTTTAACGGACTTCTCCCAAATAGATTGTGGCAGTAGTGTACTATTTGAAAGTAACCATATAGGCAAGCCAAACACAGTAACATCAGTTGTCTTGCAAATTGATTTTTCTGTTTAATGAATTCAATGTTTTGAGGGTGCATCTGCATGCACTATCACTTGCCTTGATGGTTTAGCCAGGGAAGTCTATACAGTCAAACGTGCAGTTTCTTGTTTGTGACTGTTCAGGGCCTCAGAACTTCCAGGAAGAGAGGGGTAGGGTCAGCCAGTTGCTGTGAGTTTCAAGTTCAATCCACAGCATATGTCTCATTTTTGTATAAATTTCATGGGTTGACATGTTACTGTCTCCCAGTTTAAAGACATATAATGTCACAGCTGTTTTAGATCTCCTCTGAATTCCTCGCCATTTAATATTGTATAAAAGCTCCCAATTTAAGCTGGTATTTTTTGATGTATAAGGTATGTTTGTTTAATACAGATTTTTGCAGTATTACTGCCCAAACAGCCCCCAAAAAATTGTGAAATAAGTCTGTGAAATTTATCTAGGAATGATGGGATTCTTGTTGACCAGAGTCTTGATTCTTGCAGAGCTGCTCTGATTACAGGGCAGTGGAACAATTTTCAGGTTAACTGAATGCATGCTGCTAAATATCCAGGCAGATTCTGGAAGAAGAATTAACAGTGTTAAAGTCAATATAAAATGGCACCAAGCGTTATACTGATTGAGGGGGCTAGGAGATGCCTCAGTTAGGAGGACCAGGAAATGTGAGGTGAACAACAGTGGTGCATTTGCCACATCTTTGATCATGTCGACTTCTGTCTGTTCTTGTAGAAGGACCCTGAAATATTGATGAAGAAATAGATGTAGCCCTTTTTGTCTGGCTTTTATGTCCACGTTCGTTTTTAATGTGGAAGGCTTCACATTTTCCTGACAGTCATTTATAAAGGGCCTGTCACACCTAGCTGATTTGGCCCTTCAGAGCTATACTTGAACATAATGTAGGATTTTGGGGAAGCAGGAGTAGGACTGGGTAATTGTTATTTTTTAAGTGCTCTCTTGATGGAACTCAGCTGATCTTCCTTAACTGGAAAATCACATCATGGTTTGTTGTGTAATGATTCTTTTCAAAAGAGAATGGTTGGGGTATTCATCACCTTCAGACATTCTTCTTGGTTGCCATGGAGAGTCTAGCCACAGAAATTCCTGGACTGAGACAGTGCACTTTCCTTTGTTCAGGAGACCTGCAGTCCAGCAGTCTGGTGAAAAATATTAATGGCCATTCTGATGTTTTCCCACTGTTACTAATGGTCATTCTAAAACTGTTTATGGCCCATTTAAAATGAGAAAAATATTATCTGCATGTTACAGATTGCTTTGTTGAGCAGTATCCAGGATGTTATCTGGGGGCATGTTTTATGATGGCTGTCGAAAGATTTTTTTAGATTAGTTACTAAGTGCCTCTAGTCTGGCCATTTTGTATGTCCTTTGATCAAGCTACCTTAATTAGTGAGGCAGGTGAAAATACTAGCAAGGACACTGCAACTGAAGAGGCTTCATTAAGTATTGTCACATGGATAATGGAGGGAAATGTAAGGTAGAAACAGTCGCTGGGGGAGGGACTCCAGGATTAAAATTGTTTTAAAGGTCAGCTAATTCTAATTGATTGTGTCACACTGTGATTGTAATACTTTAAAGGTCATTACAATTGATCGTTAGACTTCCATGCTGGGTGCCTTATGAGTGTATTCAGTTTAACTATACAATCTGGCTTCAGGTTCTGAAGGTTGTGGGTTCAAACCAAACTCTGATAATTTAATCTTCCTGCTTTTATTACAAAGAGCGCAATAGGAGGCTGATGTGCTGAGGCTGTATACTCAAAACATCTGAATGATCATTTTCACTTAGAAGAAAAGAATAGTAACTTTTAATTGAGCAGAGTTCTATGCATTTTGCTATATTGGTCTATATATATTGTAGATGTATGTTTCCTTTATCCTGTCCTTTTACTGCTACATGGGAAATAAAATTACATGGTTTAGGAAATATTGCAGCTGTAAATTTAGAAGCCCAGTTGCACAGTTTAGAACTTTGGTACTTAGACATTATGAGTAAAATTCTACTGATCAGAAATTGTAGAAAAATATGTAAATTGTAAGGATTTGTTTTCCTTTGACATGTTTCTTGAGCTAGTACAGGCTGAGTGTCTTAGTTTCAGTGCTCAGAGTCATTCCCCAAAAAGAAGAGCTATATGTATCAACCACAAGTTTATTTGAAGAGCAGTTGTCTAGATGGAAACAAAAACAATAGTGTGAATAACCTTACAAGTAGATCCTGTCAAGACATCGGGGAGAATTCAAGAGACTTTTTGGTGTGTTTAAACTTAACTCAGAGGAACAAAACGTGACATATTAACAGTTCCTGAGTAAAACCAGTATTTTACACCCAGGAATTTAGTATATGAAAGTCTTCAAGCTTGTCCCCAGCAAGGCTTGAACTTTCAACCGTCAGACTGGGTGTCAACACTAAGAGTGGACCACGGTGTTACAGGAACCGCACAGTTCCACATCACCTCACTCTTGCTTCTCAGACATTCAGACACATGCTGGAGGGTCTCTGGAAACTGAAACTTGAAAAATTCAATTCATTTTCAGATATACCAGTAGATTTTGAGTGTCATCTTCCATGTCTGTTTTTGGACCATTCTAGAGCTGGGGGACCAATTGTATGGAGGTGGAATAACAAGAATTTCCATCAAGACAATGTAATAAAATAAAAGTCGGACAAGTGGTTTTCCCTTCCATTATGGCTTACTCTGCAGTCTGTCACTTTTTCCCCACAGTGCTTATCATGCCATTAAAGTTGTATTTTTAAAAGATTATTTATAGAAATTTCTTTTGTTTTAAGTAGAAGGTTTAGAGAGTTTTAACTTAGTAAAGCTTTTTGTCTGATTTTATCTGGAAGACAAAATGGAGAATAACCTATATTATCAATAGGAAATAAGATCAACTGTCAAATATTGTGCATATGGCTTTTATTTCACTGATTGCTTTATTCACATTTTTTAATCTGCAAATTCATCAAAAAGCAAATAATTTTCATGTATGTGGTATGTTTTTAGCTGATTTGCACAAATTTAAGAAACTGTAAAATGCTGCTTTTAGAGAGCAACTATGAAGTCATTGACCTACAGTCGTCTGTGAGATGATAGAACTAAAGAGAACAAATCTAACCTGATCTGATCAGTAATTTCCAGCAGGCTGATCTGGATTTATACTGGTCTTTAATGTTTAAAAGGTCCATAACTTTAACCCTTTACCTCATATATATTCATGTTCAAAGTTATGACTCAATGAATATTAATTTACAGAACTTGAATGGATATATGAACTAGTCTTTTTCTCTTTTCTTTTTCTCTTTTTTTTTTTTTTGTTATACTGTGCTATGATACTATATTATGTGCAAGATGAAACTGCTGGAAGGAGCCATATGATCTGGGCCTGTTCTGTTTGCCAATGTGTTTAACCTTTCCCTCATATAGACTCATTTTGACGCACTCAATAGGTACCACATAAAGCCTGGTCTGCAGAAAACCACAGATAAACCTTACCAAATTTAATTACAAAATCCTCATTTCCAGACCACTGAGGAGCAGCGAACAGCATAAAACCTGATCAGCCTGCGAGTTACTCACAGGCTGATCTGGTTTTATGCTTTTCGCATAGGTCTTTTCATGGTTTCCTCTATGAGGGAAAGGGTTAAAACAATCTATATGAGGTTAAGGGAAGGTAACTGGGATAAAACAGGGACAGGGTGTCAGCAATATGTATGATTATCCTAGATTCAATTTTAATTGTTTTTTAATTACCAAGAAAATATACTAATTCAACTGAAGTCATTGCCAAACAGAAAAGTATTTTTTGAAAACAACATAAAGATAAGAACTGGTCTGTAACGAGGAGAAGTAGATCAAAGAGACCAATTGTTTGAAGATTTAACAAGTGAGATAGGAGAAGAAGTCTTAATGAGCCACTCATAAAACATAAGGAAGACATGGCAGAGCTGGAAGAGATGGTTAAAAACAAATGAAGGCTCATTAGGTGTTGGCAAACATTGACCAGTGTTTAATTTTATTGCCCCTGCGGCAGCCACATTGCCCATCAGTCTCTGACAGTCTGTATTACTCTGAACAATGGAAAAGTCCCATCTATAACCATTATACACTTAGATCTGCCCAGCCTGACAGGACGTGGCTAACCAGTGCACATTCCCAGGCTTCAGTCTGGCCAGTCTTTTGTGTGTGTGTGGGGTTTTTTTTGGTTTTTTTTTGTTTTTTTAAATTCACCTTGATTTTTCCTGGTTTTCTGTCCTATGTTTATCTTGGTAAAGTATGCATCCGCTCTCATTAGTTAAATGCCTTGCATTGCTTTCCTAGTCTATGCATCAAGTACTTGTTCAAAAAAAAGGATAAAAAGAATAACCAGATCAAACTTGATCAAAATGGAATCAGTTCATATCCAGATTAAACAGGAATGATTGACCTTCAAGGTACTGATGAGGACTCTGTTCCATCTGCAAGTTGTGAAACACTTGTAGGCAAACAGACAAATTTGGAATGTTACTGGCTTCATGCTTAGTAGCTTCTGTATAAATATAAAATAGGTACGAAGGGTGGATGGAGTAGGTAGAACAGTTGAAAGAGAGTTTTTAACATTCATCAATGATCTGCTTTAAAGATCCAAGAGATAATTAAGGTCACTGATTTTAACAATTTCTAAAAGCATGTATATACGACAGTATGTTTCAAAGACTACCTGTACTTTTAAAAGCGACCTTTAGAAAGTAACAAAGTAAGAGCTTTACAGCCACATTATCAAATCAAGATTCCAGGAAAAATCTTAACCTAGTGACACAAATTTTTGCACGGCAACACAACTTGAGACAAACTGGTTTTTACTTGGCCTTGAATTTACATGTTTGACCCACTGCAACCCCTATTGACTGTCTATATTGGGATGTTTAAC
>JAIFHC010000124.1:0-50000 GCA_021229015.1 Solen grandis | reverse complement strand
TGACGGGATACTATTTCCATATCCAATTGTTGGCAATTGAACAACTGATTTGAGGTGCTTCGATGTAAAACCAAATTAAACATCAGTAAAATTGAATAAGTGGAGTGGGTCTAATAGGAAATAGTCAAATTGTGGTTAAATCACGTCTTCTCCTCGTCACCATATTGACTTAGGTTTGTGATTATATCGATCTCGTATATTTGGGAAACTAATTTCCTAAACCGAACGACTTTCGTTCTGAAATGGAACTGCGTCTTCTTCTAATAGACAGCGAAAGATGCAAAGTCGTAAATATAAAGAATTTGAAAGGACCTACAGTTGAGCGCACTTTAGATAACTCAGTCCTTGGATTTTCTCAATTTGAACTTAGGTGCTAACTTAGCTAAATTTAGAATAAGATCAAATGAGAAGTTTTATATAAGTACATTTGAATAAAAGAGAATATTTGTTCACTTTAGGGTATAGTCGAAGAGTCTTATAATACAAAAATGGTGTTTGTTGATTTTTTCTTTACAACATCATGACGTTAGAATGATTTAAGGAAAAAAACAAAACAGATTCATTTGGTAATTATCCCATCATCTTAATTCTAACAACAAACTTGGGAGAAATGTAATTTTTTTTTCAAGGTCTTTAAGATCAGCGGTACTAAGATGAGCCATCTTGACCCTCTTGGTTTATTGTCGATGTCAGCTAATTCACATATAAATGTTCTCTAAGCGCTGTCTCATATATTTGTCTGGTCTTGGAAGTGATTTCATCTGCGGAAAGCAAGGTTTGAACGCTGGGACGAATGTTTTGGCGTAGACCTGGTCGGGATTGTTTTGAATTGTATATGTGATACACTAGTTTAAACATATTTTATTCATCATAAGTTTTCACGGGAATATCATAACAAATACAAAGTCGCTAGGATGAGATTGAAAGCCAGTGTGATACATTGATCAACATCACGGAGTAAACTGATAACATGCCCTATGCCAATCACTATGTAAAGGACAGGCGCTGTAAATGGTATGATAGGGCTGGAAGCAAAGGAAATGTGTATCTCCATGGGGATTTATATGAGTCTTTCCGCTTTATACCATTTCTCCGGAACAATTGAATTTTGTAAAATTCACCAGAAACAAATACCTTTTTGAAAATAGTGACTTTTTTTTCAATGTGACATACCGACAGTCTAAATTGTATACGGTGTGTAGAGTACCTCGTCATTTGTGTTGTGTTACAAGACTGTCTGTAGTTGCATGCAAAATATTATCCAACCGGATGTCTAGTTAAATAAGCTTGGATCAGTATATCGTCTTTCATTCCCTTCTAAATACACTCTGATAAAAAAGGCGACATATTGGAACCTCCTTTCAATCACGTTTCACTTTCTAAGAAATTCAATCGGCAATGTTATCATGCATATTTAAAGCCAGTCTTTGAGTTGATTCCCTTAGTTTTAAACAATTTTATTTCATATTTTCAAGTAAACTACCTTCTTAAAAGAGTACCGTCAAAATATAACACACAAGAACTATATACGCATGATTCCGGAGGTAGAAGAAATAAGACGATTGCGCATGCACACATACAAACCAACCTGGTCCAAATTCCGTTGATAGAGAAAACCAAATACGATTTAAAACATATCAGGAATATTAAATATTAATTTTCCATTACTGCAAATGACAGAAAATCGACATATATTTAAATCACCAATATTCTATCTATTTCATTAAGACGTTCTCTTCTAATCTTGAAAGATTTGTCTTTACTTTGATGTGTACGAGCCTTAGACATCATCATTCTTTTTGCCAAATGCATAGATAAATTTAGTTCGGGTTTTAAAAAAACTGAGTAAAAGAGTATGATAATCACGACGTTATACAATCAATTATTGGAAGTATTTTATTAATGAAATTGTGCAATTCTTGTAGGTAAATTAATACAGTTGTTTATTTAATTGTATTGTAAATATTTTATTATAATTAACCTTTTTTTTGTATTTCAATTCAATTTTTGATTTGTTGGTTCACAAGATCGGTAAAGTTTTGCTGAAAACATAGAAAAACATAAACATGCTTTCAAATATATCTTAATTACCTAAATTAAATAAAACCTTAGATTATATATGGTTCACAGGTAATCGGCCTTGCTTTATTCACGTTTTATTCCGATTCGCCGTACATTAATTTGGTAGAGAAATTGCATCGTTACAAATGTGTCGTCTGCCCGCCCGCCTGTCTGTTCATCACACATTGTTTCCCTCTGTATCTCCTTGGTCCGATCAATTTTAAATACAACTGTGACCCAATGACAACCATAGTGAAACAAATTGCAGAGTATAGGTCACAGTGAAAGATCAACTTTCACAAAAAGATGAAAATTAACCATACACCTGTAGTTAATAAAATGTTTGTAATATTTTTTTATTCTGTCACAAGGTTCCACTAAGAGTAATCCATTCTGGACCTTTATCAGTGGTTTGCTACATAAACCTTCAGAAGAGCAGAAATCATGTCACAGCCCAAAACCAATTTTACTCGACACAGGGGAGGTAACTGTTCTATCCCCTCCCATAAAACTCCTATCTTGCATGTATATGAAAGCAACAACTATTTAGTCAAAGATATGATTCTTATCCCCTATGCATGTAACTAATATCTACCCTTCTGCGTCTCTGTGAATGGAAAATAAGGTTTATCTTATAAAATATTTTATAATTTTCATTTGCTGCTGCCTCAGCCCTAGATCCGATGTAACGTACATTCCGCAAAAAATGTACACGTCTGATTTGTTACACATGTAACATCTGATTTGTAACTGCACGCATTGCACGAAGAAAACGTGTATTGTACTGTTTTGCATTGTAATCATTTTTGTATAAATGTACACGTCTTTATATAGACTGCATGTATGTGAATGTGCTAGGCATGTATGCGACAGTGGCTATGTTGCAATGTCTATGTGACAATTATTATGATAATGTGACAATGATAATGACCTTATGACAATGCCAATATGGCATTTTCTATATTACAATGGCTATGCGACAATTATAATGATTATGTGACAATGCGAAAATGGCGATGTTCCAGTTATTAAGACTATGTTACAATGACTATGTGCCAATGGCAATGTGATTTTTTCTTGTCCTATGCAATAATCATGCACACTTCACAACGATACTCTCCCTTCCTAAAGGCTCTACCTCCTCCTCCCCCTTTTGGGACTTTGTCAGTGGTCTGATTGCGAAGCCCTCAGAGGAGCAAGTGGAATGCCAGAAACCCAAGCCAATATTGCTTGATACAGGGGAGGTAAACCGTACTGAGTTACTTCATATCTACTTAAAGAGTCATCTTTCATGTGAAACAAAATGCGTGAATTTTAATAAATGACTATCGTTACTGATGCAGATTTAGAACAAACACAAATAAACGGCATTTTGAAAAGTCTGCTAGTTGCAAAATTATCCAAAGAATGATGCAATTAATTTATCAAAAGTTGTGAAACTTGACAGTCTTTTTTATTTAGATAATTTAATTTAAAACAGTCTATGCTTGATGCGAGTGATAAGTGTATAGCAAACCTTTTCACATATATAAAGTTTTTTTTCTAATTTCTTATACAATGTATGTCTTTTCTTAGTACTTAAATGTTAATTTCTCAACTAAATACAACTCTGATAAGTCAGATAAGTTTAATACGTCAACCTAAAATCAGGTATATCTCCCTGACGTTGTACTCACTTATAAGGGTAGCTTCAGGACTAGTTCACCCGTTGTCATGATCTTAAGACTAAATGGTGGTAACAGGTATCATATCACGTGTCTGTCTTACTGAGGCATTACAGTATGTGTCTAAGGTAGGCATTGTTCAAACAGTGACTAAATTGGAACGTAATGTCCAAGCCCAAAATTAAATAAATAAATAATAAAAAAATAAAAAAATAAAAAAGTGCATGCAAAATAATTTATCAGTCTATACGATAGTTTGTTTTGACACATTGATGTTTTATTTGTTAATTATATAGCTATTTGATTTTATGTTTGGCATGATTTTGGGTTCGGTTGTTAGTTTAATTTTATAAATATTGTGTCATGTACGCATGTCAAAATTAAATTCAAAGCAATATTTACTGCAAATATCTGTTGCGAACTTCAACAAACTTCAACGCAGTTAATTTTGAATAAATATGTGTTATAATAATTGCATAATTTGATTGTGCATGCATAGTTGGCAATAAATCACAGGACTGTCCTGATTTAACTCTTTACCCCATATAATCTCCTAAATAAAGCTATATTCATTTCGATATATGCATGTTTTATGTGTATAACTAAAATTTGTAATCATCAGCATCTTACTTCACATGATTGTAACACTTGTTTAAGATGATATACACATAATATATTATTAAAGGGTCGTTTGATGATTTATATTATAATATTAATTTTCATTGTTTCCTGGAACTTCTTTAACTGCAAATAAATATTATTATAAAGATT
Source organism: Solen grandis (assembly GCA_021229015.1). Taxonomy (NCBI): domain Eukaryota; kingdom Metazoa; phylum Mollusca; class Bivalvia; order Adapedonta; family Solenidae; genus Solen; species Solen grandis. The sequence continues at coordinate 45,504 of JAIFHC010000124.1, read as the reverse complement.
CAGAAGTGTAAGTGAATATCTTGCGAAAATAAAGATAAAAAAAAACGTTTTCGTCACAAAATAATTTTGACATTCATTGCGATGTTGTCCTCAAAATCCCTGCTCACAACTACCTTCCTTTACTCGTATTTGAATCTAATGGGTGAAATGGCTGCACGTCATGGTTACAGTTCTTTTTCTTCACGTATATAGTTATAACCTTATGTTCTCAGATAGAAAGACCGTATGCCTGGGAACCAGCCATAGTCGCTACACAGATCCTGAGAGTTGGACAGCTTGTCATGATTGCCGTACCAGCAGAATTCACGTAGATATACCATTCTGTCCTCTGGCTATACCAGCGTTCTCACAATATATTATGAATACAGCAGATCTTTAGGAGTGTCTTTCTTGAGGACAGCTACCTATGCTCAATTCGTTTTGCTTTCTAAAATGGATTAGCAAAACTAAGTAATGAATTACAATTAAGGCATTCCATTTGATCCATGACGAAGACAATGTCGTACCAACGCTTAATGTCGTACCAACGCTAAATGTCGTACCAACACTAAATGTCGCACTTGACGTTAAATGTCGCAAGGCTGACGTTAATTGTCGCAACCAACGCTAAATGTTACAAAACCTCCTGACGTATATATGTCGCATCTGTAACGCAAAATGTCGCATAAAATTGCGCTGCCGCTATATGTCGCAGCATCAACGCTAAATGTCGCATTTCTTTATAAGTGGAAATTAATAATCCCATAGAACAACATACTACAGAATCGCAGTGCCAGACAATCGTTAATATTCATTTCAAGTTGTTTCCCTTTTGAACAGGTAAGAGTGGAATCTCACGGAGACTATAGTCAACAGTACAAACACACGGAGCAGTTAGGGCAAGTTCAAACGGAACAGTTAGGGCAAGTACACACGAAACAGAGCAAATTCATACTAACAGTTTGGGCAAGTTCACGTGGAACAGATTGGGCAAGTTCACGCGGAAAAATTTGAATTTTATACTCTACCTTCATTTCATTTGTTTCTTCTTCCTCCTGGAACAACCTTGAAAGAGGATTGGGTCTTGTTTCTGCACGTTTTACAAATTAAAAGTACAAATGTTTATGCAGCTCAGTGAATGAATGTAGGTCCTTTTCAAAACATAAGTAAATGTAGATTAAAACAGAATAATATTATTTCAGTGTAACAAATTAAGTTAAATAGCCAATAAAATAAATAGATAATTTTGATTTTCACCTCAGGGTTTCTAACCAACGCGTAGTGGTACTGAGAGGAGTGGTAGACGGAGTCGCTACCACTGCGCCACTTTTGAGCCTTATTGTAACTGGAATTAGAACACCTATAATATCATCCCTGGGCTGTTTAATAAAACGATTCCATTTCGTTGGAAAAAAATAAATACCAAAATAAGCTCTATCTTGTTTTTACTAGTTAGCTAGTTGTGGTTTTACTAGTTAGCTAGTTGTGTTTTTACTAGTTAGCCAGATGTGTTTTTACTAGTTAGCTAGTTGTGTTTTGCTGAGCTTCTTGAAGGTAAAATAATTCTGCATATAACATAATTAAACGAAATAATAAATGCTCAAAGAAATATATTTATTTTCATGAAAAACCAAAAAAAAAAAAAAAAAATGAATGTAGAACCAATTATATTACAAGTGAGGTATACTAACGAACTCAATCGGCCTTTACCGTTGTACTGTTTAGGTCTCAATTCAAGCATGATTCAGGTCGTGGGCTCTCATGCAAAGTGTTCATCTTTTTCTTTCTTCCTAGTCTTATTTCATTTTAAACATTCTTGCTATATAGTCTCTTTTATAAAAAAAATCTCTCTAAATCTTTATACTCTGTCTGCACTTCATTTGTTTCTTCTTCCCTCTGGAAATCTCTCTTTCTAAAAATAATACAACAGTCACTCCGTCTCATATATTCACTATTCCATCTGTGAAAGTCTCTTCTTCACTAGCAGCATTTTTTTCCACGACGTTTTTCCTCTCTATCTCTCCTGCAATGTCTCTTTCTGGAAAATAAGTACTACATCCGCCTCTTTACACACATTCTCCTTAAAAGGCTCAGCTTACAGTACATTTTCCCCCAGTCATGTCCCCTAGTCCTCATTTGATTCTGTATATTTATCAGGAAGCCGACCGCACGTGTGTTAATGTCTTGAGAGAAAACACTGGGGAATATAAGAAATGAATTGAGGTACTGGTAGAGAATTTGAAAGAGAGAATAGTTTATGAAATAGAATATCCGTAATTTGAAGGAAGAAGGATTGAAAGAGGGAAGAACTTGCTCTAACTGTTCGTGTGTAATTGCCCTAACTGCTCCGCGTGCTTGCACTGTTGACTATAATCCACGTGAGATTCCACTCTTACCTATTTAAAAGGGAAACAACTCGAAATTATTATCTAAATGAATATTAACGATTGTCTGACACTACGATTATATCGCCCCACCAGCACTATTAGTGCTTTGAGTTTTATCCTGACATTATATATCGTCAAATATTTTTTAATCCTTAGACATTTAGGCATTCACTTTCAATTTAAAATTAAACCTAACGGAAAGTATCAAGGATGAATTACGGACACATGAAAAAAGTCCATAACGGCCAATTCTTTTTTGTATAAGGGTGTATCTTTATGTACAGGAGCGTCGTATCCAATAAAACTCCAATAAAAAAATAAATTTTGAAAATGTGATTTTATTCTTTTTTTTTTCCAGCCGCTTTTCGAGACATCTTTGATATTGAGTATACACGTTATTGCAAATCATTCTTATGTTCAGAAATAGATGTAGAATAAAATCTAAACATGTTTAAACTCATAAAAATAATTTTGCCTAAGACGGTAAGTGTCTATAAAAGAGATAGTCAACAATAAACAACAAATACTCATTATGCTTCCAAAAACAGTATATAATATAATTTTCTTCGGACAGAAAAGCAAAATGTGTGTTACGAATTGGTTACGAGATGCAATCTGTACATACTCGTTGACGACATTTCTACAATACATAAATAAAGGACCTTTTATTAAAGATCATTAAATTATTTACAAAAATAAACTCAATATGCATATTCCGTACATCCTCGTCAATTTTCCATAGACACCCCGTATGTCTTTTTGGTGACGTATCAGATAAACAAATTGTGATTTCAAATCCAAACAAAAGAATTGTTTTTATCTAAATGCCAAGAAATCCTAATTTATGGCATGTAAAAAAAGGCAATCGTTCTTAACGGTGCTGTTTGGGTTGTACGCCGGATTTCGGATCCCCGATCCGGGATGCATCAACTTATTTCATGCAAACCATTGAAGTACTTAGTTCTGTCAGTTAAATATCTGTCAGTTAAATATATTTCATATCGTCACCACACGTGCATTGAGTGATATATTTCATATCACCACTGTCACCGGTCTGCTGTGGTGAAAGAAAATGCCTATATTTCCCCAATTTTAAGAGAAATCACAATATATGTATTTGTATTCATGTTTTTGGTTGAAATAAGATCGTTGACTTTGTTTCGATTATTTTGTCGAAATGGCTAAAATTGTTATCGTACTCCATTATCATTGAGCAGAAAAAATGCAAAAAAGAAAACTTCAAACCGGTATAACATTTTTGTTTGTGAACGTAATATAGCCTTGTGGGTATTCATTTTCTAAGAACGAAACCTAAAAGACTGTCTTTTATTGAGCTCTACTGTGCAAAACTATTCATTCCATCACCACCGTTGTTATTGTTTCCATGATCTAATACAAAGTGTGCTTGTTTTTCGTTATAATTTCAATTAATATTTCTTTCGGTGAGATATACTCTATCTCTACTCAAAACAAACAATTTCTATATCTCAAACTGGAACAGTACAGATTGGGTCTTTACGGTCGTGCCCGAAATATCCCGGTAACCCCTAGCTAACTGTTACAGGATACGTCGGTAGCTTAAGCCAGGTCAGTAAAAAAGAGCGCTCATAAAGTATGCGACATTTAGTGTTGATGTTGCGACATATAGCGGCAGTACAATTTTTTGCGACATTTGGCGTCACAGATGCGACATATAAAGTCAGAAGGTTTTGCGACATTTAGCGTTGGTTGCGACATTTAGCGTCACCCTTGCGACATATGACATCAAGTGTGACATATATCTTTGGTACGACAGCACGGGTCTTTTAGCCAATGGAGCGGCGCGTTTCATATACAACATTGTAGTTGTTCGGATTTTGAAAATCAACTTTTGCATTTGTAGTTTCAATGAAGAGTATTTAAAATACTACGCATGGTTTCATTAATCAGCATATAGCTGATAAATATTCATGATCAGTTGAAAATCCAACGGTATGTACGGTAGTGATAACTGATATACCGTGGGTTCCGACGATGTCTTAAGGGCTAAGCTCAATTCGTTGAAAAGATCTGTTCAGACGAATCTTTCATTTTGTCTATGGTATTTTAGAATATTGCAAGAAATGGTCAAGTGGATAATGTGACTAGAAGTGTTTTTGGCATCAAGTCACTCCCATACTGCGTCACAAGGTAGCATAAGTGTCTATTTCTGTCTAAAAGTCTGTAAAATACTGCTCTTGTAGAAATAGCATGGTCGTAACAACAGTTCTGAGTTTATTTTTCGATACTTGAGAAAGATATAGTCATACTGCTACAGAAATGTATATACGAAAATAGGAAATGGGATAGTCCGCTTTACCAGAACTTATCTGCAATGGATGTGTTAAAATCTGTCAGGTTTAAGATAAAACGGATGGAATTGGGAAATGAAAGGACTGACGTGAATCGAATCATCCCCTGTGCTGTAACGTAGCGTTGATGATGATGATATAATATATAAGTCCAAATACCACGTTTATGATGATAACTTTATTTACGTGTTAAGTCGATGTTCATCAAGGGATACAACGATCGGCAAGCTATATATCTAACTCAGCCTTGTAAATCGCTAACCTCTGTCTTTCTCCCTCTCTCATCCTTTACGGGTCGAGTCCGCCTGGGACTCTTCTATATATTAAACTAATTCTCATGCACTAATTACATGAGTAATTGGTCATTTATTATCTATCTCTCGATTCTCGACATCTCTGATTGACAGGCCTGTCACTTTGTACTCGCTATGACCTACATCTCTCGACAGATATGTGCTGCTACATCAAAGTGCAACCTATTTGCTAAAGACAGCAATGCGTTGGGGATACCATTTCATAAATATTTTAACAATATAGAATTTAGCCAGACTCTTTACCACTCACAGACATGCTATGCACTCGTTTGAACATTATTAACGTTTTATAAGACAACTCTTTATAATTATTTTTGTTTTGAGATGATATATGCTATGAATTATAAGGTCGCGTTCCGCAAAACACGAAACACACAAGGTTAATAACGTGCCTTTTAAACCATTCAGGCTTAATACATTGCGTGTTCAAAGATCGATACGTTCAAATGGAAGGATTCATATTTGTCTGACTTTGCGCTAATGGCCCCCTACCTTACACTTTTAAGAACTAATTGAGTCTCTCCGATGGCCGTCCTTGAAGATGGCCCGGAGATAAGATGATAACATTACCAGGTATGCTACTTGCAGAGTCTGAGATGTGTCCATTACATTAAATGTCCGAGATTTGTTAAAGCTAATGCATGTAAATGATTGTTCTTTCTGAAGGTTTGTGGAAATCATTTCTGTGGTTTTTCGTCTAAACATTACTATTTTAGAAAAAAAAAATGCATATTTTAAGAAAAGTACGTTGCGAGTTAAAGTCTCAGTTATATATAAAATGGTCAAGTATAATAATATGAGTATGTATTCCTTATTTTTATAGACTTTAAGTTAATATTGAATACTTCTCAAAGTTTACTGTAATTCATTATTTTTCGAAGGGCACGCATTACCATTGATATTTTAGAGTGTTTTATCGTTGAATATTCACCTACACGAAGATAAAATTTTCTGCAACATTAATCCACGAATAAAGGTACCCACACAATCAACGAAATTTAATGCCGACGAAAAATTATGATTTTACAGGTAACATACACTATAATACTATACTATTTACCACGAACCAAAATCAAAGGCATACTTAGTGACTCTGCCTTTGTCAATTTGTTTTCTGTTGCATCGACTGATACATGTAGACATGAAAACAAGTGATAAGAAACATTATCTATTTTGAAAAAAGGGGGCATGACTTTTTAATGTTTCTCATAAGCACGTAAACTATATGGATTAGATCAAATATCTTCATTTTGTATTTGCAAAGAAATGCAATGTAATCTAGAAATGTCAAACTCATCAAATGTGTTTATGATATTTCTTAAAAAGTACAGTTCTAATTAAAGAAAAATAACGATACCTGTAATATTTCTTGCAAACGTTGAATATCTCTCCACTTTTCTGACATATCAATGCTCTGGCCATTCCGATTTAATAAAAGTTCGATAACTATCTTAATTCTTACTCAAATATGTTTTCCTCTTATGTTACGACATAGCCATACCATGTGTTATGTAGCGTCATATTAAACCGTCACAAGCAGCATCATTTGCTTCGAATCGTTGAAAAAATCAAAGCTCTGATGGCACTGGAGTTGTGTGTGTCTCAAATGAAAGAGGGTTTGACGGGCTGCAGCAAAATTAAAAACCTTCGAGACTTTACCACTTGGTTTTTATGTTTTCATTTAAGGTCAATATTACGGGCAAAGGGACTCGCAAATTATAGCATCTGATGTCGATAGCTTGATATGATTGTTAGTATGTTAAAAGCATTGGTATCGGACTGCAAGCTTTTAATCTCAGATACCATATCATGTTTTATTGCAACTGTTACACTATAGACTGAAACCTGTAAATCTATTATCCAAAATCCATTGCTCAAATTACGTGATTAAAACCAAATATATATTCGTCTACATGGGAGATAAAGTGATATCAAAACAGTTACGCATCAGAACAAGATATTTAGTTATATAGTGATTTCATGTCTGGGACAAATTTGCATCCTGTTTTTATTCATTTTTGACACAAAATTGATTTTTTTTTAAATTTATTTTTGCTTAAAATTTGGCATTCTTATATTGTAGAGTTATGTTCAATCATTAAATATATCTTACAACATTGAGAAGTACTTTGGTTTTTTAAGGTAGAAAGTTGGATGCTTGTAAAGTGGTCAGTTTAGTAGTGTGCGCTTGACGTCGCACACATCTGAAGACTGCTTTATTTTATTTCTTCTTCAATTTCAATAGGGTAAAGCGAATGCAACGTGGAAAATTGTGCCTAATTATTCTATTCTCAGATGAAGAGTATTTTCATACATTCAGAAAACCCTCAGAGTTCATGTTATTTTGTTTCATATCCCGAAGAGAGCATCACTAAAAATATTTCCCTAAATTTCAGGATAGACTGTACATCTGACAAAAGAATCATTAGGGTCTATGTGTAGGGTTTAATCTTCCGCTTTGTACGCGATTTTGCCCCAGATGGGATCAAATGTTAGCCCTCCTCAATTGTGAGAAATCTTACTTAGTCATGAGAAACGTTTCTTCGTGATTAAGTAAAATTATGGTATAGCGAATGCGTGTCTTCACCATGCCTTATTTTAACAGTCATTAAACTTGATGCGCTTGCGTGTCTAACCACATCTCAGCAAAGGAAGTCCGAGGAATACATTGTAATGTTTCGATAGCAAATCGGCTATTCTCTGAAAAAAAAAAAAGGAAAATTGTTTGGAATGAATAAAATATTTTTGTTTATAAAAGAACAATCATGGTTACAGTCCCAAATTATGATTATTCTCTTCTGCCAAGTATCCGCCGTAAAATCATATTACTGCTGCTGCTGGTTTTGATGTGATTAGTAGTTGCATCAAACTTTAAGAAAAAAAAAAAACATCATTTACAACAACAATTTTTCGTTTTTCAACAGATGCAGTATGGGTATTAGCATCAGCAGTCCTGCAGAACTGTCATACAATTCCTCTTCGAACAGTGTCTTAAAGAAAATCATGGTCATCAATTCAATCGAAAAATTATAGATCGAGATTGCTGTCATCATAAAAGATCTAATAAGATCCGCTTTGAAATAGAGGACATTTTCTTTGACAAACCCCACGTGTAGAACACATTATAATAATAATCACCAAACACAAATATAATCGTTCGTTTGCCCATTTCGACAATTGTTTTCCCGCCATGGACTGATGATATATTTTAAGCTGAAATAAACCCTGTTTTTGTAAAAGAATTGTTCTAAATTGATTTGCAGGTAATGAACGATTTTGAACGAGAAAGGAGGGGCAAACATTAAGCAGGTCAGACTGAGGTTAGACTACGCTGCGATCCGGTCACTTAGCTTACTTATTCCCGTAGAAACTACGTAATAAACTCTAACCCATGCTTAGAATTGATTAGAAGCAGTTTTCTCTTAAAAGGCAAAATATTTTGTTCGCGACAGCTTAAAATGACGGCACATACCTCGTGGTATGACCACACTGTATCTTGTAATAGAGTATCTGGTATGTACTGAATTCTAGGCAATATTGAAATAGTGTATTTATTTGAACAGAGAACAATAGCCAGTAGTATATACAGTTGTAAAGAAAATCAAGACGTAGCCCGCCGTTTGTAAATAGTTATAAATTATCAATAATAATAATAATGACTTATACCTGTTGAACATCTTACATGCACTTTCTCGTTGATATTAAATTGTGGTGAATCTGTTATAAAGGGACTGGGGCACATATTAATGAATTCAGATTCGAGACCTGTTAAGTCTACTTAATGATAGATTTTCATGGACTCGACACAAATATCAGCTCTCACTACAATAAAAATTAAGATTGCCTATGTATTTTGTGGTTGACTAACGTCTGAACGCACGGCGTTACACCGTCATTCGTTATAATCTGCCTTCAACGATAAACATAAATTAGATAAACACTCTATTTGATTTGTTTCTTATCTTATTTTCCTCTAAGTTTATTCACTTTATTTTTCATAATTTAGGTATTTAGATGAGACAAAAATGTATAACCATTGTCAAAGTGTTGACTGTGAATCTATTATTCATGAACATGTTCCTATTTCCGTTAAGAAAAGGTACTGCTACGTCATGGATGTAAAACGTTTCCATTTTCAGGACGATGTCTGGTAGGCGGACACGGGACGCCGTTGAGAAGGTCAGTAGACAATAAAAGCTCTTTTTTTAAATATCATTGCTTGTCTGAAGTGTCAGTGCAACATTAACGAGTTATGGCATACACTGGGCTATAGTTAATTAATTCGACCCGTCTGTGTAGAATAGATCGAGTATATTTAGACATTTCGCGTAGGCTTCTAGTGTCTTGAAAATGTCTTAATAGGTTCTTTCTGACATAGAGGTCACTCTAAATTTGCTAACCACTTGATTTTATCAAATAGATCGATCTATTTTGTCCATGGTAAAAATAATATAGAAAGGCGGTCTTTTGGAAAAGATCGCTGATGAATAGCAGAGGTAGGCGCACTTAAAATAAATAAGTTCTTTACTACAAAATAGTAAATAACATAGTAGTACTAGACATGACTCATTATCTGCAATCATACACAAGACTATCTAGACATTACCATTACCAAGTTTACAATCTTGTTAAATCATCAAACAAAATATATATATTGTGTTCTTTCCAAGAACGGTCTACTTGTGGAATTTCCTCCCACTGAATGTAAACAGCGTCGACTCGGTGCTTGGATTCAAATCGGCGGTGGCTGCATGCACATGGATTGCACCATAAGTTCAATATATCCGGCTTTTAATTTTTGGGCAAATTTAAACACTTCTTGTATCAAAACCACGTATAATTTATTGAAAATTAAAGATTTTTTTTATAAGATTTTAGGTTGCTTTGCACAATTCTATTCACGGTGCTAGGTTTACCTGGGTGAACTGTGTAACTTGGAAGGCCTTGCACTCTTATCTCCTCACTAATTCTAAAGCATGTCCATCATAATCAGAACATGATTACAAGCCAGTACTTTTGAAAAAAAAGAAAATAAAAAAAGAAAAAGAATTCAGAACTTTTTGTTTATTTATCTGCATTTTTGCATCATTTGTATGGAACACTACTAAATATTGCAACAAAGCGTTTCGAAATAGATTAGTACAATGTCTTCCGAAGGCTATGCAAATTTGTAATATACCGAATCATTAAATCTTTATCTCAGGAAGAACAAACGCCGACAATTTTATATAGATTCCTTAAATGATTCCTGGAGGAGCCTGCTATATCCTATCACGAAACTAATCAGTTGAAGTGGCTCTAAATGTCAAGCGGATATCAGAACGTCTTACCTTACATTTTTGCAATAAACAATTACCTCTGTCAATTTCCCTGACTTTCACTGAGCGACGTTCAGTATCTGTTTTCATATTAGCAAATAAAAGTATCAAATATTCCTAACCCTAAGGGGACGACGCGACGGCACACGAAATAACTGCTGTTTGTCGTTGTTGCGCGCTTCACCCCTTGGTCGCATGGTTGCCCATCATGCAGACACGACAAAAACGGACGCTAACGTTATCGCATTACATATCGAATGGCACCGTTGCAATGACGCCCATCGCGAAATTAAGCACGGACGCGGCAAAGTGTATTTTTTGTGAAGTTCCCCTTAAAAAGCGCGACATCATGGTGACGCGTCATGGCAGATTCAACCTCAACACTATTAATTGGAAAATTTGCAATATTTAAGATCTGACTTGAATAGAAAAATTTGCGTTTACCGCCGCTTCGACAGTATTTCAGTCACATAGCGACGTCCAGCTAATTACAGGTGGAGGAAGACCCCGAATGCACAGAGGCATCCGGGAAGAACCACCGACCTACCGCAAGCCAGCTGGAAGGCTTCCTCACTTGAAAATCCGAATGACCTTGTCGGGATTCGAACCCACGCGGTGAGGGACTGAGTGAGTGTTAAAGTCAGCGACTTTACCCTCTCGACCATGGAGGCCCCTTTAAGATCTGAATACAGCTTCATACGTCCGTCAGTCTGTATTAGTAGTGTTCGGCAATACTCAGATTTTAACTGACCAATCAGTGACTGGGGAAAATCTCATATGTATGTTTATTTTACATTAAACAATGTCTAGAATTATACTCCAACAGGTAGATTAGGTGTTCGAATAGTGTTCGTTGAATCACGTCTCATTTCGGAGTGAAATGGTTATTTGAAAACGAAATAACATATGTGCTTTATGAAAGCGGTCAATCTTTTATGAGCGTTTAAACAGCGTGTGTTCTTATTAATATCATATAAAATAATAACAAACAGGATCACCTGCCTATTTTTTTAATTTTAAATCCAATTTTAATGTTCTTTCAGATATAAATCTGTAATTACTTTTTCATTAAAGCTTAAATAATAATAAGAAAGGAAAGAAACTAGAAGTGGCTTTGGTGTTAAAATGTTTGTAAGCACCCTATGCGTTTATGTAACTTGAAGATAAATTCAATGTCGGGAATCGATGCATAATACATTACGTCTGAATGACGTCAAATCAACGACGTTGTTGTTAGAATTTCGTTTTGAGTGCTGTATGGCATAATAATGCACGGTATTAAATTCAGATGCGCAGTAATTTCATTGTCGGTTCTATCACATTGCGTCTTTGTCATTCCTTGTAAACACTTCTGTTTGAAAATTATATTCAATAATGTACCATATGTATGATAATCTGATATAACGAAAGAAAATGAAAATCCCCGATTTGTAACAATTAACTTAAATCATCGCTTAATGGTCATTTTAAAAAGGAACTTGGAATCGCCAGGTTTATCAGTTAGTATATGTATATTATTTTATCAGAGTATGAAGGATGCCGGGTTCAAAGGTCAACCTGTTACTGTCATCGCTGGCCTGTCTAACGATTACGCTGACTACGTGACTACTTTCGAGGAATATCAGGTATTTCATGGCATTTATATGTATAACCATCTTATAATTGACTGTTTCACTTTGTGGTTTTGACAATGCAATGTAATGGAAACACGCATACTGCGTCGCGTCGTGGCACGTTCTTCACATTACATCGCATGGCTTTTTATTCATTTTCGTACATGACATCAACAGAGGTATTCAGAATACTTGTCTATTTATTTTCTTTATGTTATCCCAGTCATATTAATTGTAATACATTTCTTTCATTCAATCATTTATTTGTAAGTATGTGACTTATAATTAGAAAATAGGATTAACTTTTGATTGGTATATCGCAGAATAATGAACTGTGTTAAATTTAGATGTGTAATAATCACAAAGAACATCAACGCTGTGCGTTTTTCTGCGAAAAAACACGCAATACGAAACTCGATATCAATTCTTACACGTTAACCAGACTCCAAGGCTTTAAAAGGGACAGAAATGTGTCCTTTTATTTTGTCACGCTTTTGTTCAATGTTTTTAAGAGTCATGTGGCCTTGTATAATACACTCGTATGTAATAGTTGAACCGTGTTTATAAATAATACACGCCGTATTCCTTTTATGTTTTTATAGCATATTTTGTTGATCGTATTAGAAGTATACAATACATATAAAACATGTAAACGACGAATACTCTGTGGGAACTTAAATATAAGATGTATGATTGGTTATGATCATGTTTAACCTATAATATGTGTTTTTGTTAGGTGTCCATATCGATCACTATAGAACTTATCTTTGTAATAAAATAACGATGATATCATATCATTTTATAGCGACAAGAGTTTCTATAGGGATATTTAATGATAATGGATATTACTTTCCTGGTTTCCCTATCAAATAAATGTTCGATGCAATTAAAAAGAAACCAGAGAATTTCTTGATATCGCGCTGACCAGTTGTGTAATAATAAAGGCAGCATCAATATCTTGAGAGAATTGTTATATTATATAAATGTGTCTTTTTTCTCGTCTACTGATGGAGACAACGTTTCATTACACAGACTCATATAAAAGGACTTATATGTCTGTTTCATTATTTTTTACCCATCATTGTAAAAGTATTCAAGCATTCTGCACTGGGGATTCCTTTTGATCGTTTTCGAGTCTGGCATATCACATTATTTGCTATCTGAACATATTGAAATGCGTTCTTACCAAATTTTCAAGAACATAGACGCATTACGAAAGAAATTTATGAAATATAAGCCCGTGTTGTCCTATTTTAAAAAAGCCGTTGTTAAGTATATTTCGCATACTTTTAAAAATTGACGAGGATCAATGCGTTTCATTCTTGATTAATTATAGATATTAAAGCCGATGAATATTATCATATTAACGATATTGTATCTATATATCCTAGGTTTCAGCAGACACAAGTATATAAAATAAAAACACAATTTCAAACAATGCTTTCAATGAATGTGAACGATGCTCGTAAAACACCCATCATACTTCGAAATTGAATACACCGTAGTGAAAATTACGTTTCATTAGAAATGTGTGTCATTAATTTCCAAATTATTATTAGGAACAACGGTATGAAGGTGGTTCAACAATATATGGACCCTACACGCTTGATGCCTACATCCAGGTCTACAAAAACATGTCCGCTGCCATGGTTACGGTATTTCGTTATTTTGTCATTTACGTCCCTGTTGAAGTTGGTGATTTTTTAGAAACGAGAAAAATGTCAGAATTGCATGTCTTGCTGATGTAATGCATAGTGTGTCGAATTGTATTCATGTTTTCATGACATTTCAGTTATTTAAACATCAAAATAGTTTTAAGATTTCAATTAGCATTACATCGAAATAAGGGCTTTTAATTTCAGCGAGCCATTTTAATGGTAACTTAATTTGCTTGTCCTAGTTTCGTTGACGTAACGTATTTTATTTGTCAGGCCCTGCATTCTCGAATAATTAGACGTGCTTTTAGTTAATTGATTTTCAACGTCAATCTGAACAATAAAGCATTAAATCAAATGTTCCAATAACTAAAAGCATAATTTAGATATACTTTTTCTCTGCATTTCAAAGGGAAGCCCCGTAGCAGCAGGTCCCACCCCACCAAATCTGATACCAGAACAATTAAGCTTCCTGCCACCGGTAATCGTTGACACCACGCCATTTGGAAAGAGCTTCGGGGACGTTATTCAGCAGCCATTAAAGTCCTACAAGCCGGTCAGTGCAGTGTATAGTTATTTTGTTGCATAAGCATAAAATAAGCTAGGTATTGTCTTGTCATATCAGATAACTTTAACCCTTTCCCTCATATAGACTCATTTTGACGCCCTCAATAGGTACCACATAAAGCCTGATCTGCAGAAAACCAAACTCAAACCTTACCAAATTTAATTGTAAAATCCTCATTTCCAGACCACTGAGGAGCAGCGAACAGCATGAAACCTGATCAGCCTGCGAGTTACTCGCAGGCTGATCTGGTTTTATGCTGTTCGCATAGGTCTTTTCATGGTATCCCCTATGAGCGAAAGGGTTAAAAGTGAAAAGATAATACATTTTGCATATACGTACGTATGATACGTTCTATGTTTGATGGAGTCTTCTACTTAATGTTGTAGCTTTTAAGGAAATAGTACTATATTATATTAAGTGATATGTCCATGGCAACAAATACTAAATCACAAGAATGTTGCAATTACTTACTGAAACTGCCTCTCATATTCATGTGTGTTGTCGCACCATGTCTCACGAATGTCATTAACTATTTTCTTTGTAATATTGCAATACCGAATATACAAATATTTGAAAAACACCGAGTGTACCAGTTTTGCATCTTAAATATTTATTTCAAGCTGCTTTGCAAATTAAAGGCCAGACATTCTAGAAAATCTTGATAAATAGGAGCTTTTCATGTCTCCTTTTTCATCTGCTAAAGACTTCTTTGTTGACGGCACGCACTAATAACATCCTTCATTATAAATCACAGTATAAGGTACAACATCTTATAAAACATAAAATAAAGACGAAAAATGTTTATTTCAGGGACAACGCGTGGAAGTGAAATTTGTGGGTGCAAATCCTAGAAACAACCGTAAGGTAATGTCTAGTATATTTGATTTTTTTAATTAGATTTAGCAGTCAGATATAATCACTGCCATATTGTATCATTTTCATTGAAATTCTTGCAAATATTTTTTATTAATAGCGTGATCTTTTCAGAAACAATATTAATGGTACATTTATGTATATCTCCAAATGTTTAAAATCCAAAGAAAATATTTTAATGCCAATTGTACAAGTCAATCCAGGAAAGTATAGCTATATTAACTCTAATGAGGGTACGTGTAATAATAACGTTCGTATATGAATACAGTGTCTATGTTAATGTCTGTTAGTCGTTACTTTGTATACAGGTACAAGCTCATAAGCTTTAGCAATGTATAAATATGTATTTACATATGAGTATTCCGTAATAGGTCAACATTAATGTATACTTTTATACAATTGTTTGTTTCTAGGCTGAGTCAACGTTTTTAGAAGTATTGTACAAGGAGACTAACGGTTCCTGGACAGTTCAGTACAATGATGCTCACTGGGAAACAACGTGAGTGGTAAAATATTGGGTTTAACGTCCCACCGACAGTAATTCAGTCATTTGGAGACGATGTCTACTTGAGACAGATATAGTGCTGCCATACTGCAGTATCACGCCGTAAACATGTGGTATGATACCACTCCCAGTCACATTATCCTGACACATGGTGAACCAGTTCTTGAACTACCCTACGCTGAGCGCAAAGCAAGGAAGCTATACCAGTACCATTTTAACGACTTGGGTAAAAACATGTCTATCATCAATGTGGGGATTTTAACATCATGCTAATAAAGTAAATAGTTCTGCTCCTAAAATTGATTGGGCCATTAAATACCCTTCTTTAATCATTTTAAAAAAAGCAGTGGTGATTATCACATACATTTTAGCATAAAACCGTTCAAGACATGTATTTTCTATAAAATTTATCTTAAGAAGATTTAGGGATTTTATCATTATGCATAAAAATCAGATCAGTAAACACTTCAAGAAACAAATAAATAAAATTCAAGCCGATTATAAATAACTCAAAAACGTACTCCCATAAGCTTTATATTTGCATTTTATAACTTTTTTTAATAATAGAAATTGATACTGACCGAACGGGCATATATCTCTCTCTTTCAATAGACTATAGATTTTGCATGGTTTTCTAATTATAGGAGGTACTCAGATGAAATTATTATCATTATTTTGACCATCCTTTCGAAACTCATAATGTATGTCACTACCTTTAACAATATTTTTCAGCTTCGCGTGGAAGTCAACCAGCGTATTTGGAGAGAGCGAGATAACGATCACATGGGACATCCCTGCCAACCAGAAGTCGGGCGTCTACAAGATACAGTACTTTGGCAACAGCAAGTCCTTGCTGGGCACTATTTCCGATTTTACTGGGACTTCAGGAACATTTACTGTCAACAATATGAAGCAGAAAATGGAAAAATTCCTGAAAAAGACAATGAAGTCGGCAAAACAAAATGCTATCATAGGCAAAGGTAACCAGTGGATATCAAAGCTTATGAAAGGTTGATTCGGAGAATTTTAATATTCAAGGTACCAATATTATATCAGGATAATCAAAGAATTGCATGTGATTTATATTGTTGTAAATTTATTGTCGCTGATTTTTTTTACACGCAGTCTGATCGTTACGAACAAAATCCCTGAAAATGTCTTTGAACAAGTTTATGCTAAACAATGAATAAAATCTTAAATATTGTAAACTGTGTTGAACATTATATTGTCCAATCCAGTGCCGTTATTGGAGAGTGCTTGGCTCAGGAGCAGGGGGTTCATGTTTTGATCCTCGGTGAGACATTCTAAAATTGTCACAAATTAATGACACAACCCTTTGCTTGGCGCTCAGCATACATGTATAGGAGTATATGTTTGGCCCTATGTTAGGGTAATGTTGAACCACCCCAATACCTGTTTGAATGAGTGTTATCACATGTACGCCAAAACAAACAACTGTAGCATTGTTGATACTACAAGTTAGTCCAAGGCCGAGTTGCTCAAACAAAGTGTTGCAACGTCACATATTCCCGTTTTCTCCGTGCTCTGTGTAGTGTTTTCAATATGGCGTCTAGCGTAGACATTATTTATCTTCAATTAAAATTTATGTCAATTTTGTTGCAAGATTTAGCAAATAGTCAAGGCATTTAACTGGCATTTGAACACTATTTTTATAACAGAACAGAAACGACAAACAAAACATTGTATATGTCCACATTTAATGAGCATTTAAGTAATATCCATTTCGAATATGAAAAAACAAAACCTTGTCGGCCATATTTGTTTACCACTGTTACTTCGCGAGGCACCTTTGAAGAGTACCTTCCTCTGTCACGAAACTTAATTTGCATAGTGTCAACTGGGTAAAACCCCAACGTATCTCAAGCCAACTGGAAGGCATCAATACACATTGGTGAAGGGCTAAACGATACTTTATACGACAAAAACAAAGGGGTCTGGCACGAAAGTTGGGCCATATTTTTCGATCAATCGCGAGTAGTATCCCTTGAATTATGTATAGAGAAATATGACCCAACTTTCGTGCCAGACCCCTGTGGACAGAAAGGGGCTTTAAACACTCGACAAAGTATACTTTACGAAAGTATGTTATCAAAACGCATATGAATTCCATTATGATGATTAAGTCTGGCATCCCTCTACTGACTGCTGCATTCTTTTTTATTATTCCTACCTAAAACCATTTCAGGAGATAAATGTCTTATATCCACTTCCCACATAGTAATCAATTCACACTTTTGAAACTAAAATAAAACTAAACCGAATTTATTTTCCGACTTGAAACATCCGTGCAATGTGATCATGGTATGTGCTGCTGGCTTTTCAGTTAATATTTTTTTCAACAAGCACCCCCATAAACAAGTAATGGTACAGTCCAAATTGAAGAAAAGACACGCCTATTCAAGAAGTTTAGGATGACAAGAGTTTAAAAAATAATATTGGTATGTTTCCTGTATTTCATGATTCAAGATTCCATGCTTGTAGATAATTGTACAACTATTATCAGCATTAAGTTGTATTCAGTGAAATAGATTGCTCTTAAAACCTACGTAATGGGATTATTGATTTTTATGGTCATAAATCTATGATACGTTCACGTTTAATTACATATTTATTTCTATTTTATTTCATTTAATTTAAATATATAATATTATCTTTAATGAGTTCAATGAAACTCCGACTTGAAATTTCTAAGGAATATTTTTGGAATAAAAATAATGAGACAGAATATAAGACGGTTTTATTGAACGATCTTATTCAACGTATTCAGGAATGAATATGAAAGCGGCGGGTAAAACGCATTTGGTTAAAACATTTGGCAATACATACCCAGATAAAAGCCTCCAGTTGCTGAAAATCACGTTATATCTTTGACCTTTTTGAATATGATTTATATTATTTTCTCGACAAATGCAGCAGATGTTATATCATTATAAAATACACAGACAATATTGCAATGTTTTATTATTATCTAATTTCAATCATAAACAAAATGCGAACGCTGTTTTTAGGGAAAGCTGAACTTGTAGAGGTTCGGGGAGTACAGAGGAGTTATAAATGCTATTCTTCGTTATAATTTCTACTCATGTTTAAATAAAATTAAAGGTCCCGGTGGCCGAGTGGTTTGAGCGTTCGCCCCGAAATTGTGATGTCGTGGTTGCGATCCCAGGCCGCGACAAACCAAAGTTGTAAACAAATGGTACTGGTATATTTCCCTTGCTTTGCGCTCATATATAAATGTAGTTCTAGGACTGGTTTTCCCCGTGTCAGGATAACTTGGTATGATTTCATGTCACGTGTTGATAAGGTAGTTCTAGGACTGGTTTTCCCGGTGTCAGGATAACTTGGTAAGATTTCATGTCACATGTTCATAAGGTAGTTCTAGGACTGGTTTTCCCCGTGATGTTCATAAGGTAGTTCTAGGACTGGTTTTCCCCGTGTCTGGATAACTTGGTATGATATCATGCCACATGTTCATAGGGTAGTTCTAGGACTGGTTTTCCCGGTGTCAGGATAAATTGGTATGATTTCATGTCACATCTTCATAAGGTAGTTCTAGGACTGGTTTTCCCGGTGTCAGGATAAATTGGTATGATTTCATGTGGTTTTCCCCGTGTCAGGATAACTTGGTAAGATTTCATGTCACATGTTCATAAGGTAGTTCTAGGACTGGTTTTCCCGGTGTCAGGATAAATTGGTATGATTTCATGTCACATGTTCATAAGGTAGTTCTAGGACTGGTTTTCCCCGTGTCGGGATAACTTGGTATGTTACATGTCACATGTTCATACTGTAGTGTAGCAGCTTTATATCTGTCTCAAGTAGACATGGACTCCGAATGATTAAAATACTATTGGCGGGGCGTTAAACCAAGTAAACAAACAAACAATAACTGTTTTGTCTCGATCTTTGAATATTAAACTGTAGATCCGAATATTAAACAACACGCTACATATGAATTCCAATCACTTTTAAATTATGTTAACAGCTTCTCTAACGAAATAAATGTCTATCTTACATACCGGAACAAAGCAGACATGGAAAAGTCGTAATTCTTTATTACTATTTTATTTTTATGTACATCTTAATCGTACACAAATATTACAAGATACAAGATACAAATGTTTTATTTCCGACGTGAACAATGTATATTGTCAGGTATACAATAATGGAAAATATATCATTTGGTCACATACTATCAAGTCAACGAAAAAGAATTTCCAACGCGAGGATGAACCACTATCACAAACACAATATATTGTATGTATTTTACATATGTAAAATATAAGAAAGATAAATATTTTAACGTATGTAAACCGTATGTATTATACTTTCATAAGACTAGACCAATAAATAATTATTTCAAAGTACATATATTAAAGATCTCAGAAATTCATTTATAATCATTCACAAGATTAATTAATAAATTATTTCCTACTTCCATGTCTTTCTTGAAATATAATGCCAATTTTACATATAAGAATGATAACAAATATTTTCACATAAATAAACGTATGTATAATAATTATTTTATATGACTAGACTAATTCATGCACAGTTTATATTTTAAACATAGACATCAGAAAGGCATTTATAATCATTCAACAAAATTATTTAATAAATTATTTCTTACTTCCATGGCTTTCTTAAAGTGTAATGCCATATTAATAAGAGAAGTCTTATCTTTCGATTATAATAATGTCAAAAATTTGTACATACTAGGTTTAGCATAGAAGTCCTTATATTTTCAAAACACGAACATTTTATTAAAAAAAATGATATTCATCTTCTATATCTAATGAATTGCAGCACTGACAGTATTTCTCATTTCTTGGAATTCTGTTTTGCCCATATCTTCCTGTCTGTATTCTCAAACAATGACCAGAAACTCTTAATTAAGTAACATTATATCTGAAACTTTGCGGCAATATATCTATACGTAAACAACCCTTGCACTCCAAAATACCTTTACAATGATTATAAAGATAACGTACACCACTCGTTTCTTTTTCTGAATAACAATTTTGTATAAAATTATCAATTACTCTTTGTCTAAAAATAGGTAAAAAAAGACTTATATCGTACAATTCTGGATTGTTCCATACATCAATAAAACCATAATGACATAGCAAATCTTTAAGCTTTTTGGCTCAGTTATCAAAACCAATATTACAATCACTAAGTGATTGCTCGTTAACACGCTGTATAATAATAATATTGTTTGTTTTTAAGATCTTAAACCAATATTTAACATTTCTAACATATCTTACAAATATACAGTGGGTATCTACCCAATTCTCCATTCGTCGCAGCATTTGCAACACTATTTCTTGCATTTAAAATATATCTTCCAAATTTCAAATGTACCCTTTCAATATCTTTATGTTTTCCAAATCCACATATTTCTGAAGAATAATTTAAAATAGACCCTACAAATGAATAAAAAAGTAGACATACTAACTTAGGTTTTAATCTGTATCTCTTACAATTTAGTTTAAGAAATCTCAAAGCTTTTAAAGATTTTCCAACAACGTATTTTTGATGCAATATAAAATTCCCATTATAGCTTATAACAGCTTCTTTAACGAAATAAGTTTCTATCTTACATACCAGAACAAAGCAGACATGGAAAAGCCATGTATATCTTATTTCTTTATTAGTATTATATTTTTATGTACATGTATATCTTAATCGTACACATATATTACATCGAGTGAGACACGTAATGTTTTTGTTGAGTAGGTAAAACATTGCAGGAATCTACTGATTGCATGTTATATGATATCACTTTCCGTAAAGACGGCAGAAAAACAAATTATGGTAAATACGGTTCGAGTTACGCATTTTTCCTAAATACATGAGACACGCAAATACAAAACTGGCAATTTAAGCTGCTTGGCGCTTGCCCGAGAAGGGTGTAAGTGCGGTTGGAGAGGCGGGTAAGAGGGAATTTCCCTGCGCCGGGTTTGATTTAAAGGTGTGAAAAAAGGTGCATTCAAATGTGTGCTTTTTTTTGTCTACATTTATCTATGTTAAGGGAATTTTGTGAGGGAGGTGGCGGTCCCCAATCTCCCCCTGAATCCGCTACTGTTTAAAACCCAGATCAACCTGTATAAAATGCAATCAGTATAAGCCTATATCAACCTGCAAGTTAACTAATGCCTAAGAAACCATTATAAATCGAGATCAGCCTGCAATTAAAATTTGTTATATACTGGTTGATCTGGGTTTATACTGGTTGCATATGCTTGTTTGTTTACTGGATTTAACTCCCGCCGACAGTATTACAGTCATCTGAAGACTATGCGTACTTGAGACAGATATAGTGCTGTCAAACTGCAGTAGCACGCCGTAGACACGTGACATGGAATAGAATTTTGACCCGGTTGCCCGCACCCAGTCACATTATCCTGACACCGGACCCACCAGGCGGACGCACTTACCGCTCGGCTACCGGGGACGGTGGTTGCACAGGTCAGATAATTTGCAGGCTGATTTAGTTTAAACCAGCATGTCAGCTGATCTATGTAATTAGAATAAAAGCAGATCAGGCGGCAAGTAAACTCACTTCTGCAACTGGTATAAACCCAGATCGATTAGCCTGAAAGTATACTGATCTATGATCAGAACAGCCTGCACGTAAACAGACCTATGCAAAACTGTATAAACCCAAATCAGTCTGAAAGTCACATGTCAATATGACGAAGTCAGAATGACACCTGTAAGCATGGACTTCTAAAAAAAGACAACTTAGATATAATTTTTGCCCCGATTCTGCCCCATAGTAAAATCAATGTTTTTACGTTCAACACAATTTTACGGCTCTCTAATGTCCATCAATTGCGATAACTGCAGTGTTAATCTTTTCCAGTGTATTTTAACCTTTCTCAGAAGGTTGAAGGTTTTGTTATATATGATACATTGTATGATGCCATGCATTAGGTCTTCATTTCTTCCTTCTGATCAGTCATACTTATTGTACGACCTTATTTCTACCACGACACCGCTAGAAACCATTGGAGAAGAAGGTACTTGTATCGGAATACGGTTAAGCATGAAGCGAAAAGCTAATTGGCAAAATAGAAATCACACTTTATCGAGACTGTAGTGAAACGTTATGGTAGTTTGCAAATTAAAATTTCCAAATAAAACACAGGTGTTACAGCAGTGTGTAGTTTGATTAAAACGACACAGGAATGCATATGAATTTAACAAAAGCGGGATAAGCAACAAGCAGAATATAATTTTGACCCGGTTGCCCTTCCATACATACAGTTGAATATAAGGAACGGATTCATATATAAGTTTGTATAATTCTCAGTATGACGCGTCAAATATGGCTCAGGTTTTAACACAAACTACTGGGTAATGAGACATTCACTAGACACAAATATGTCTCTCAAAGAACTTCGGTAATAAAGAAGTGATTGCGGATCACAGAGTTTTATAATAAATGTCTTACGGAATAACATTGCTTTCAGTGCAACAAATTTAACCCTTTCCCTCATATAGACTCATTTTGACGCACTCAATAGACAGAGGTAAACCTTACCAAATTTAATTATAAAGTCCTCATTTCCAGACCACTGAGGAGCAGCGAACAGCATAAAACCTGATCAGCCTGCGAGTTACTCGCAGGCTGATCTGGTTTTATGTTGTTCGCATAGGTCTTTTCATGGTTTCCTCTATGAGGGAAAGGGTTAAACATACAGACAATAATAAAAACGGAACAGAAACAAATCTATATAAGTGGAATCATAATGTATTACATTAATGTCACGATAGTTAAAGTGTTAAGATTTCTATATAAATATATTGAAGAAACGTTCTTTAAGAACGCATGGTGCGAAAACCACCAATATAATAATTTTCTATTGCTGATGCGCCAACAGGATATTTCCGCCATACCTATGTACGCTTTGAAAAATACATATAGACATGAATGAAGCAATCTCCATATTTAACCATACATATAAAACAACCGGATTGTTCAGGTCCGGAGACTGGCTACTGTCATACTGAAATTGCCTTTAGTATATTGCCACAGTGTATTTATAATAATAATAAAGTATATAAGATATGATCAACTTACAGATATCACACGGGATTAGCACGATCTTCATTTACTGAAACATTAATTCTGGCTCTTATAGGGGTCCGTTCTTGATGACTCTCGTGACAAGCTCTATCTAGGTCATCAACTCTCATTAGACTGACATAAACATTGGTCTCGTTACGTATCCAAGATAAGCCGAAAGCAAAGACTTCGGATAATGTCATTAAATACTGATTTATGTCATATAAAGGAGAATCCTTGGCGTTGAAGTTGGAGTGTAAGCATGGCACGACAAAAAAGATTGTATCTTTATCCAAATAATTTTAACCTGCCTGTATAGTCTACTTGATTTTGATACTGAATTCGCAATCCTCACACGAGAAAGAAATGGAATTTATCATAGATCAACTTAAAAGAAAAGGAAATTCTGCCGATGAGGGCCTTGGGTGAATTAGAAATAGTTGATTCTTGTGTATATCTCAAATAGCCAGACGAATTCGCGCCACAGTAAATCTTTCCTCCGCTTGTTTATTCTAATAGGGTCAGATCGTCGTAAACTGTCTCCACGACAAAAGCTGATACTTTCCTCTCCAGACTGTACGGAA
Organism: Solen grandis; assembly: GCA_021229015.1. NCBI lineage: Eukaryota > Metazoa > Mollusca > Bivalvia > Adapedonta > Solenidae > Solen > Solen grandis. The sequence goes on along the minus strand of JAIFHC010000124.1, from coordinate 21,283 downwards.
GTCACCAAGTGCATATTTAAATGTTCTCATTTAAGATTTTAAGGTTTTGGAACTCTAATGCATTAACTCCAATTATGTATATGTTTGGAAACTTTGGGTTCTTTGTTCAAATCCAAGGAGAGTATTTTTCCTCTCAAACCATAATTTCTGTATAACTTAAATATATTTAGAACAAAAAATAATTATTTTTATTTATATACTTTGTATACGTAGATAAGTAGTTTAGGATCATGTACCGAAGTAAAATGGCATGTATTTTTCCGTACTTGCTCTACTAAATTATTTTAAATCTCAATGCCATTGTTAAAGATAACATTTTATATATTCATTAAACAAAAAAACAAAACAAAAAATAATTCCATAAATTTCAAAGCAAGTTCCATAATTGTCCTAGCAGTGTGTAACATACAGTTCAGCATTTATTTTCTTTTATAAATGTATGCAAAAATAAATTGAAAAATAACAAATCCGTCTCTTTTAAGTAATATTTCTGTATAAAATACAGAATTATGTAGCCATTTTGTTATTTGTTAAATGATTTACATACACATATGCAATAAACAAATGTGTATTTGTTCAGTTTTTTTTTCGTTTTTTCGGCGCCAAGTTGAATATAGCGGTTCAAATAAAAAATAAAAAATAAAGTTACAGATTTTAAACAGAACTTTTTCTTATATATATATTACTTCCGGTAAATAATGTTGTTTTATTTTGTGATTTTTAACATAATACAACATATTCCTAAAACCTTTATACATATACCTCTCACGGCGAAGATTTCTTATACTTTAAAATATCATGATTTGCTTTATAGTAAATGTGAAGACAATTTTCCTGATCAAATTACGTATAAGCCTACGGTGACATATTGCTCAGACATTTCAATAATTACTAAGTTTTAGCAATATCTATATCTTGTTTTCTAATCTTGTACAACTATTAGATAGCCCTCATATGCCAACAGCCAGCCGTCTGAGCACATCTGTTTTACAACAATGCATTGTGCTTCATTCGAGCGGTATGGATAAACTACATAAGAGAAGAATAGACGTTAATGATAATGGTCTGCCGGATGTCGTCGTACGAATAATTATAAATAAAAACATGTTGTGTTTAAAGAATGCATAAATGAATATATTTTGAAAAAACGTTTGCAAAGAAATGAAAAGAAGACAACGTACCATCGTGACGATAATACTGTTGATGAATAAGTTAAGGGTTGTACATGTATATGGTTTGTCAATGACTGATTTACACTGTAATATGACTTACTATGAAATATTTGCACTTTGCAGAGACTATATGGCAAGTGCATTTTAACTACCTTAAAGACAAAATTGGATGTGAACTACTTTTATGACCAGTCATGTAACGAGTAACGGAGATGTAATTGCTTGAAATTTCATGTTTATGAAAACATAAATATAAGGAAAATCGAAGTGTGAGAGACAGCTTGGTACGGAAAATGAGGTTGTAAGTTTGATACATGGTAGAAGTACACAGCAATCGCCGCTAGTTACGAAAATGCAGTGCATTTCAATAAGCGCTTATTGATAGGGTAAGCCTGCGTGAAATCCTACAAAGTTAATATTTAATATTTGCGGGTAATATTAAAATTTTCAATTGGTGCGTATATGGAAATTCACGTGAAGTATGCTTTTAGTTGATATCAGAGATGTGTCGCTTGGTTTGATAACATGCCTTTCGGCTTCGATAGATAGAGCTATGTTGTGGTTACATGTATAATACGTCATAATCAAGTAGACGGTAAAAAAGGGCGTAAAAGCCACTACCCGAAACAGAACCCCAGTTCTCCAAAGTACTTATATATAAGTAAGTTCTCATTCTCAAATTCGAATAGCATACTCAGAACCATACAGAATCTAATAAGAATACATTTTATAGAACTGAAAAATAAATGCATCAACAACTTGTCGGAAACAGGAACAGGAAATAAATTTAGGTCATTGAATAGCAACAGAGAGATCGGTTTTTAGAAGCGGTCTTTGTGTGGAATAAGATGGATGTTTTTATACACAACGCTACCTATAAAAATTGGCAAAGGAAGCCATACTTGTTTGCCAGTCTTGGCTTCCTGATGGATTGTCCTTTTATTAGAACAAGACAGAAAAGAAATGTCATCTTGACTTGACTTGACTATTTGAGTTTGCCGTCGCTTCGGCAGTATTTCAGTCATATAGCGACGTCCAGCTAATTAGGTGGAAGAAGACCTCAAATGCACGGAGGCATCCGGGTAGAAGCACAGACCTACCGCAAGCCAGCTGGAAGGCTTCCTCGCATGAAAATCCGAATGACCTTGCCGGGATTCGAACCCACGCGGTGAGGGGCTGATAAGTCAGCGACTTTACCCTCTTGGCCACGGAGGCCCCTCTATAATGTAAGTACAACTGTTAGGTGCAAAGCGGATGCACTTTTTAATTATGAGAAAATGGTCTAGAATAAAACATAAGAGATAAAGACAATGGATCTTAAAAACAAGATAACTGAATAAAGGTAAATTATGTAATAAAATGACAAATAAAAATAAACAAAATTATTGATAAACAAACACAATGGATATAAATAGTCTAACAAATGAATTTAGTGATTCTTTGTATATTAGTGAAAATTATCGTACCGCCGCCAAAAACTCCAAACTTAAAGGCCGCTTAACCCTTTCCCTCATAGAGTAAACCATGAAAAGACCTATGCGAACAACATAAAACCAGATCAGCCTGCGAGTAACTCGCAGGCTGATCAGGTTTTATACTGTTCGCTGCTCCTCAATGGTCTGGAAATGAGGATTTTATAATTAAATTTGGTAAGGTTTAACTGTGTTTTTCTGCAGATCAGGCTTTATGTGGTACCTATTGAGTGCGTCAAAATAAGTCTATATGAGGGAAAGGGTTAAGATGAGTCTATATGAGGGAAAGGGTTAAGATGAGTCTATATGAGGGAAAGGGTTAAATCGATAAAATGTATGTGGATTTGTGACATAAATCCTTAATTATTCATATACCTATTTTTACAGTTATTCCAAGGCTTGTTATCGTTTTGACTTTTCATTTTTATATCAAAAAATGTTATAAAAACAACAACAGAATTGTAATGAAGATACGGTTTACATTTGAATGTAGACAGAGTTATCATTTCAACGTAGAAACGGTTCATATCTAAATGTAGAAACGGTTTGTATTTCATTATACATATAATATAAATGTAGACAACAATTGCATTTGAACAAAATGGTGTACAATATATAAGTCATATGCGATTTACATTAGACAATTGTAGAGATTGATCTCAGTTGTTCAATGACTTCCTTTTTATAAATTAAAGGGAACAAAGACATTTCAATATGTACCATACGAGTATTTCTTACATACATTCAAAATCATTTGCTGAAATTTCACATATTATTTAGTACCTTGGCAATTAACTATAGTTTTCATTTAAATGCATACACCGTGAAATACCTGATATGCAACGATGTCTTCTGATAAAGATTTTATAAAATGTATGAAAAATTGAAGAAAAAAAATGAACAAGTTTTTAATTATTCTCAAAATATTAAGTATCCATGCAATTTGAATAATGTCACCTTCAGTCAATAATCTTAAAATTTGTAAATAACTATTGACCAAGATTTGGCAGGAAAAAAGTATATGAGTTCTTTGTATTTGTTCCTTATATGACTATTGTCAATAAGCAAATCAAACAGTAAAGACGAACTACATGAAACCTCCACAAAATACCACGGTCCACACACGTTTTCTGTAAAATTCAAACAATAGAGCCTGGTTGGTTTAGTAGTAGTCCAGCAAATCTAATCATCTGATTGACCGAAGTATGAACCTCTTGTCCTAGTAAACATTTCCATGTTATATTCCTTGATTGGACTTATCCTTTCTTCATTTTGGACTGTACCATCAGCAATGACCGAAAAGCGAACAGTGCAGACCATAAGCAGATGCACTGATCAGATGTGCTGGCTAATATTGGTGATCAGTCTCGGTTATATTCAATATACCAAATTGTCATACTTAGATTGCTCTGCAATCGTTACAAAGATGGCACTAGTGTTTATGAAATTGTGAGCATCATTATTTGCAATATTTACCATCGTGAAAAATACGATAAAAACATATATTGAATCCTGTACAAATTAGATATACATGTACTAAACTAAATAAATCAAAACAGATTATATACGAGTCTTTTAAACATTTAACCCTTGAACATGAATAACTTTTAAATAAACATAATAAATGTCTATATATACAAATCCAACATCTTTACAAATTTTAAGTGATTTACTTAAAGTGTGATTAGAGTTTACCCGCTATTTCTATCCAATCAGTGAGCCCGAAATTTCAAATTCCTGGTCGATTTAATTAGTTAAGAGTTCGAGATTTTGCGAGACTTGTCTACTTAATTGTGATTTAACTGTTAAGAGTTTACGGCGAACCGCGCATGTCATTATTTCAAATTATGCTTCGCCCTATTCACGTGATAGTCATAAATGGCAGTGTTTACTACACCGATCCCTACACACGAGGCGTGGACACTGGCGCATGTTGACGTCATTTGTAAACATTTAGTAAAGTTGCTTAAATAATCATGTTTTTAGATAAACATTAACATAAGAATGAGGAGTTTCGGAAATATTTTTTGCAAAGGGATGATTACCAGCTCGATCCAAACGGACTCCTAAGGAAAGAATAAGATGCTAAATAAAAAATAAAATACAATTTTAGTTTGTTTATTAGATTTAACGTCCCACCGACAGTATTTAAGTCATTTGGAGACAATGTCTACTTGAGACAAATGTAGTGTTGTCACACTGCACAGTATCACGTCATAGAGAGTTGGCATGATACCACACCCAGTCACATTATCTGGACACCGGACCATCAATCCAAGAACTACCCTTATTATGCTGAGCGCCAAGCAAGGGAGCTATACCAGTACCTATGTTTACGACTTTGGTAAATACAAGTTACTCGCTACGCTCGTTCTGGCTTCTTAACTGTTAAATTCTCTCTTAATAAACACTAACTATAACTTGACCGTTTCACTTTGTGATGAGGCCAATGTAATGCAATGGAAACACGCATAATGCATCATTTCGTGTCGCGTCCGTCACGTTGCGCCGCATGGGCAACTACTCATTTTCGTACATGACATCATCAGGGGTATTCACTTTATTCTTTGATAAGTCTGGTCACAACATTCATAACAATCTTTCAAAAGCATAATCAGTCACTACGCATAATGATAATGTATGTATCTCTGCAAGAATTCTATATATTTTCTCAATAAAAATCTACACCTTTATGCTGCCCCAGCCATATACATGTAATTGCATTACATTAATTCAATTTGATAGATCAATTTATTTACCAGTATGTGACATACGCCTTGGGAAATTATAATAAAAGAAGTATGGTGTGTTATGATCGTATGTAACAATATATATGCGATACATTCATTCATAGAAACAAGATGAAAAGAAAAATTGATGAAACATTGCAAGCTGCGTTACGTTTTGTGATTAAGAGTAAGAAAACAAATAGCGAGCTGCCCTCATCAATTCGTTGTAATAAAAAACTTATGATATCATGTCATCATTATTTCATTGCGACAATTTTCTATAGGGATATATATAAATACTAAGAATGGATATTACTTTTTCCCTATCAAGTAAATGTTCCATGCAATTAAAAAGACTTGATTAGTGCTGTATACAAGGGTACATTGATGTCTCGAGATAATGTTATCATTATATTAATGTGTCCTTAACCGTTTTACCGTCTAATGATGGAGACAACTTTTAAGACTTGTGTATATATATATATATATATATATATATATATATATATATATATATATATATAATGTGTGTGTGTGTTATTCTCTCTCTCTCCAGCCCCCCCCCCACCATCAATCAATGTAATATTATTCTAGAAGTCTGCACTGTTTGATTGTTTTCGAATTTGGCTTATTGCTTTTTAAAATCGAATTATCTAGACCTATATAAAAATGTTCTTATAAATCACTTAAGAAAAAAGACGAATACACTGTGTAATTATAAATATAATGTTGAGCCCGTCTTGTCCTATTTTAGAAAATTCGTCGTTTAGTATACATGTATATCACAACTGTTGATATTGGCAAGGACCAATCAATTTCATTATTGATCCAATATAGATATTAAAGGGAATGAATGATATCATATCTATATGTTCTCAATTTCAAACTAGCAGACACAAGTATATATATATATATATGTATAAATCAATATCAAACAATGCTTTCTGTGAAAGTGAACAGTTCTCGTAAAACATCAATCATACTTCGAAATTTGAATATAGCATTGTGAACATTATATGTTATGCCAGAAATTGTGTCATTAATTTTGAAATTATCATTAGGAACAGCGATATGAAGGCGGGTCAACTATCAATGAACCCAACATGCCAGATGCCTACATCCAGATATACAAAAACATGTCTGATTCCATGGTTACGATGTTTCGTAATTTTGTCATTTACGATCTTGATGAACTTTTAGAAATGAGAAAAAATGTCTGCTTTGTATGCCTTGCTGATAAAATGCATTGGTTTTATATTAACATGGCATTTCAGTTATTTAAACATCAAACTAGCTCTTTGATTTCAATTAGCATTCAATCGAAATAAGATCTTTTGATTTCAGCCAGGCATTTTAATGGCAACTTTGTTTGATCCAATTGTCGTTCTCAATTTTTGTTTAATCGTGAGGCAGTATATTCTCGAATTATTTAACGTACATAAAATACAAAGATATTTCATATAAAAAATAACAACAACAAAACAGCCCCCTATAAAAACGACATCAACAAAATAGCTTTTAAGTTTAATGTTACAATAAGCTTTATTAAGATTTACTTGTTCTCTGCATTTCAAAGGGAAGCCCCGTAGAAGCAGGTCCTGTCCACCAAATCTTTCCAAAATTCCTCCTTTTTTTTTTTAAAACTTGTTCTCTGCATTTCAAAGGGAAGCCCCGTAGAAGCAGGTCCTGTCCACCAAATCTGATATCAGAACAGTTAATGTTCATGCCACAAGTAATCATTGACACCACTCCTTTTTTTTTTGAAAAGGCTTATGCGACGAAACTTAGCAGCCTGGAAAGTCCTACAAACTTGTCAGAGTATATGTATCTTGTTGGATATGCATGAAAAAGCTAGGTATTGTCTTGTCATATTTAAACATTTTCAGAGTGAAAACTTTTAAAGATATATAGGATCTGGCATTGTTATTTCATATCAAATTTTCTAAACTCGTTCATGAAAATGTTTTTAAGCTAGCCTCTTTTTATCATATGACCTAGACTGACAGTAAATCGCGTTTATAATAACAAACGAACAAAAATCATGACTGAACGGACTGTGAACGAATTACTACTTGTAATTTAACACCAAGAAAAAAGTTTCAAATAATAACTGAAAATAACGATTTAACGCGTGTATTTCTCGTACATTTTCAACATCATATGAATAATGCATCTTTTTTCTATCAAAGTTAGGTGCATCAAGCACATTTAATCCAGCTGTTCGAGTTCAACACTCTATGCATCTATATAGAATACAAGCGCGTGACACGGAGTGATGTAATTCGGCCTAAAAGTCATATGCAACGTGTTTAATATAAGAACATATGTGATATGATATGCGAAACCGGAAATAGCTGTTTAAGCATAATGTCATATAATAAAATTAAATTTGCATATACGTACATGATTGATGTTTGATGTTTTCTACATTCACCTCTCAAACTGATTTTACTTAATATTGTGGCTTTTAAGAAAATAATACATCCGTTTAGTATCCAAACAAATTTTCTTGTTATGTTTTATCTATGTTATGTCTTTCAATGCTGTACCAGTTTATACAAACATATTTTTGATAATGCATATAGAATAAAAGGTAGCATCTGTCACATCAGTCATTATTGTCCGATGCACAAATCAACAGATGTTCCAAATTAAACCAAATCATACCCAATACCAAACTATGATTTTCATTACTGATCAATTTTACGACACTTGCATTACATGCCGTAATATATTCATGGCAACAAATACTAAATCAAAAGGCTGTTGCAATTACTTTACTTACTGAATCTAGTTCCATAAGTGATGTCACACCATGTCTCACGAATGACAGCAACTTCAAATGACAGCAAATTTCTTTGTAATATACACAAATATTGAAGAAAAAAAAAAAAAAAAAAAAACTAAATGTGTGATGTAAGATAATTTTGCGTCTTAAAATATTCATTTCAAGATGCACTGCTAATTAAAAGCTAGACATTCTAGAAAATATTGATTAATAAATGCCTTTCATGTCTCCTTCTTTATCTGCTGGAGACTTGTTGATGCTCGTGAGTTTCGTGCAGGTACTCGTTACTTGGTCAATTATTAATCAAAGTATAAGGAACATACACAATATAGAATATAAACAAAATGTAAAATAATAATGTTTATTTCAGGAACAACGCCTGAATTTTATAAGCGCAAATCTTAGAAACGCCTGGAATGTGAAGTTTAGTATATTTGCTGTTTGTGTGTTAGGCTTTTCTTTCAGTTAGTGTTAGCCGTCAAAATATTATCATGATAATATTGTTTCATTTTTTTTTTATTGAAACACTTACAATTATTTTAATTTAAAATGAGCATGCTCCTTCCAGAGATAATGCATGTGATATCTTTTTTATGCTTAAAATCCAAAAGATATATTGTGATTTTAAGTATACAAGTCAAATCGGGGAAGGAAAATCTATAGCATTATGTGGTGAAACATCTGATTGGATACGTTTAATGAGAATATTAGGTGATCTGTCTTTAAATCATTTATAACTTTCTTTCTAAACTGGATGCATACGAAATTGTTTACAAGAGTATACATATGCCCCCTACGCTTCCCCACTCCCATCGAGGTCACTGTGACCTTGACATTTGACCAAGTCTCCCCAAATCAATAGGGGTCATCTACTTGTCATGACCAATCACCCTATTAAGTTTGAAGAATGTGAGCCTAAGTGTTCTACAGTTATTGATCAGAAACGAAGTTGTCTGCCGACGGACCGACCGATAGACCGACCAACATTTGCAAAACAATATGCCCCTTCTTCTTCAAAGGAGGCATAATTATTAGGTTGGTACAAGGTTAATACGCATAAACATGACCTATTGTATATGTATGTTTAGCGTTACTATATATATGTATGTTTAGGGATGTTCAGCGATACTACATTTCAACGTTACCACATCTATATATACATATGTATGTATATTTTAGGTTTGTTCACGTGATTTTCGTTATTACATATAATTATATACATTTCTATACCTGTTCGCCGTTAATACATAAATAAATATAGTCAAACCTGTCTTTAGCGGTCAGTCATGAGAACAAGAGAAAGTGACCGCTTAACAAAGGTGACCGCTAAATGAAGGTTAAGCATATAGCAAAATGCTAATTCGGTTATAACAAAACTGGCCGTTAAATACAGTTTGACCGCTTAAAACAGATGACCGCTTATAAAGGTTCAACTGTATATGTATATTTCTTTGCCTATTCTTTAATTGTTACTATGTGTACATGTGTAAATATATAGCGCTGCGATGCATTTTACACATCATCATTTAATGTAGTAATTTAACGTCGATTGGGAAACAAGTTTTTATAACTTATATTCATCCTTCTTGACGTTTTCTGTGTTGGACCAATACGTAGCACCTGTGGAAATCATGAAAATTCCTTGCTCCCAACGGGGTTCGAACCACATCATTGAGATCTGCAGTTAGGTACTTTACTACTGAACCACGTCACCCTTCTACACATCACACCATTATTTGTTTCTAGATTGATTTAACGTATCCGGAAGTAGTGAAAAACGAGCTAACGGATCCTGGACAGCACAGTTCACTGATGCTCACTGGGAAACAACTCAAGTGATTAAAGATATGGTGTTATCCCTGTCAGAGATACGTATGTCATCAAAGTGGTCACTTTCACATAATGCATTGATTAATACTCTCAGACTATTTAATGATTCCTCTGCTAAAAACTTATTTCGCCCTTAAACATACATTTTCACTCGCACAAATTTTAGCATAGAATATATCTTTTTTTTTCAATAACTACTTATTTTCTAAAAGTTTATTTTCAAGAAGAAACGTGAAGAGTTAAAGTAAGTAAAAAATAAAGGGGATTTTAAAAAAAGAATAGTGGTAAAATATATTATCAATATACATTAAACGAAAAAGATCTGAAAACACACAAGAAACAAATAAATAAAGTTTACGCTGGTTATGGATAACCTCAATCTGTAATTTATTTGTAATTTTAAGTATTAAAATTGACCAAACGAGACTTCCATAGAGGCACAGCTCCCCCCCCCCCCTTCTCTCTTTCTTATCAGGATACAGTTATTGCAACTCATTCCAATTACAGAAGGCATATAGTCGAAAAGATTATATAATTGTTATGACAATCTTTTCAAAGTTCCAAATATATTCTTTTTTTAAACACCTACAAAACCTAACTTCAACAATATACAGCTCTATGGCAACATCACGTCCTTGCTGGGAACCATGGCAACATCACTTCCTTGCTGGGAACCATGGCAACATCACGTCCTTGCTGGGAACCATCTCCGATTTTACTGGAACTTCAAGAACATTTGCAGTTAAAAACATGAAGCACAAAATGAAAAGAAATCCCGAAAAAGACTAAGAGTTCGGCAAATCAAAATGCCATTAAAGGCAAAAATAACGAGAGTATATCAAAGCTAATGGAATGTTGATTCTGAAGGATGTCAGTATTCAAATGTCTCGCATACTTTTCAGCATGGATATTGAACAAAAAGATCATTTTACACTAAGGAATCCAATACGGATATATATTTGGAGGCGCTGCCAGATTGCAAATTTTAAACCATATTTGACGAGCCTAACGTCCAATACGGCATTTCAATCTTGGCACAAAATATATTATCCGTAGTAGCATTACCTGTAACTTTTGTCCAGTCCTGCTTCTAATTATAATACAGCTTAGTCAACTTGGTGGTCTTGTATTTGGAGTTTTACTGTCCATCTAAAACGTTTTCTTAAAGATTTTTTTTTTAATTTCTAGTATGTAAATACTGCACATATCTGCAATATACACTTCCATGTCAGTCTTTAAAATAGTAAAAAAATATAAAAAGATAAGAAATTATGATATAATTACCTTATTTGAAATTCCTTCATATAAAGTCCCTTTTTACAATTAGTATCGGACCAAAAAAGATGTTCTAAGTTTACAAAACATATTTATTGAGTAATTCCAAAATTACATTTTTTGGAACTTTAAACAAATACTGATTGCATTATTGTTCATGTAAAGTGACATGAAAAGGCAAATGAGATTTTGGAAAACTTCTGGGACAGATTTCAGTATTCCACGCCTAAAAGGAAGCCTAGCTGGTTCAGCCAGACAGTGATTAAGGGGCTTCGCGTATACACTGGACACGTTAAAGAACCATTTGGTCTATTCAGAACGAGCTAGGGTAGCGGATTCCTTGTATTCCCATCTGTCTCTGTGTGTAGGTGCAACTGTCCAGAGGTGCTAAGGGAGTACAACCCTAACAGAAAAAGTCCAGAGAACCGAAGTCAGTGGTGCTGGGCCTAAAAGACATGTCAAAAACTTCACTTTTATGCTCAATACGCCTGAGCGCGAACGCACCCCCTAACACCCTTCCAAAAAAAAAAAAAAAGATTTATGATTTATATCTACTCTAGTCATAAGAAACAAATGTTTAAACAGTAACTTGTTCGCTGTTCTGTAATTTATCTATTTATTCTATATCATCTTTGGATAATGATAAATTTATTTTGAAGTGTTTGATACTATATTAAAAAAAAAAAATATATATATATCAAAAAACATTTTTTATGTTTATCTATTGTGATTTAATTAAAAATTACTGCTTTTTGGGGCCGCCATGGCCGAGCGGTTACAGTCGTGGACTACAAATCTCTCAGCCCCTCACCGCTGTGGGTTCGAATCCCGGTAAGGACTTCGGATTTTTCATGTGAAGAAGCCTTCCAGCTGGCTTGCGGTAGGTCGGTGGTTCTACCCGGGTACCTCTGTGTACTCGGGGTCTTCCTCCACCTGTAATTAGCTGGACGTCGCTATATGATTGAAATACTATCGCAGCGACGGTAAACCCCAATACAACAACAGCAACTGCTTTTGAGCTTTAACAGTGACCAGCTTTCCTGGGTTGCCATGGCAACATGATTATCAATTTCAAAATAAAACAGTCTACGCTACATCTTGTACAATTTTCTTGAAATTCTGAAGTTTGGCCAGTATTACTCTCAGTGAACCTACGCCTTTCTTCATTGGACCCGTCCTTATTTCATTTAGAACTGCATCATTAGTTGTTTACAGAAGTGCTTGCTGCAAATTCATTGACTGAATAGCGAAATGTGTCACCTGATCAGACTGCATGAATGTGCAGGCTGATTTTGGTCTGCACTGGTCGCAAAGGCAGTAATAAGTGCCCACAGCATTGTAAGGGTTAATATCAACGAAAATAAATGATTTTACAATATGGAAAACAGATAATGAAGTCGTCCTCCGCGATGAGTAAGATTTAAAGGATAGGATTATTGATTATTCAATAAATCTTCGATACGTTCAAATTTAATTACATATATATATTACATTGCTTCACATTTATAAGCGAACATGAATTACACAATTCATATTAATTTATAAGGATTGCTAGAGTAACAAGAAATAAGTTATTTAATATTATCTTAAATGATTTCAATAAAATCTAGAAGTTAATATCTAAGGATTATTTATGGTTTTAAGAGTAATGAGACAAAATATGAAGGCATAACAATAATTCTTGTAGTTGTTCGTCCATGAAAAATACTAATGTTTAAATAGAACACTTTCGATAAAAAGAAATGGTAGGGAAGTTCCAGGACTGGTTGGCGAGGTGTCATGATAATGTGACTGGGTGTGGTATGATGCCACATGTCCACGGGCTGAAACAGCAGCGTGGCAGGGCTATAAAGCAGACATAGTATCCAAATGATTGACATACATTCAAACTATACTATCCATACGCTAAAAACCACGTTATATCTTTGACCTTTTTTTAATAATAATATATGCTATTTTCCCACACTGTATTTTGAAGTCAAACCGGAAGTTGAGTCCTGATAAATATTTGATTGCATATATCAAGATAAAATATCTGTCATAAGATGTTCCTCACGTGAGATGAAAGGAAAAGTTATATATATATATATATATATATATATATATATATATATATATATATATATATATATATATATATATATGAATTTCTCGAACTTTAACCCCCTTTCGGTGATAGCGGCACTTCATACCATTACGTGTAACAACACGGATGTGGTGATATATACAGTAAAGTTTAATATTTATTTTGACAAAAATGTCTGCTAATCTTCAGATTATTTGGAAATAAAGGTAAAGGTATATTTTCATGAACTAGTTAGTTACAATAAACTTCTTTTTATATTACGAATTTAAGCTATTATTATATTTAGTTTATTTTAAACTCTTTATTAACATTTAGCAATTTTGCGTGCACCATTTTCATCGCACATAATATTCTCGTAAAATTTCAAAATAGAATGGTTGTGATAGTTTATTTGATTGACATTCGCATATTTTTTTCAACCTATGAAAGACTAAGCATTTCTTACGATTCAACATGGACTTTATCATACAGTGCAGACGACTGTGTCTGTCTGTTGGGTTTAACGTCCCACCGACAGTATTTTAGTCAATCATTTGGAGACGATTACAGACGACTGTGTAAAGATTAATAAGTCATATTTTCAACAATTGATATGAACAATTTCAACAGAAGCCAATATCCAAACATGTTTTCAATTTTATTTCATGATTAATCTAATAATTAACTTCTTTTAATGCACAATGAATTATTTTATTTGTCATACAGAAGTGTTATTTGAGTTGATGGTCTAATAAAGATAAAAAAAATACACTTGTCATGAAAATGAACAAAACATTTAAAAATGCACATTTATGAGTTGCGAGCATTTTGAACATATCAAGTTTATAGAACAGGTAAGTAGTATACATGTTCAAATTACCTGAAAAATGGGTCAGAATCGAAGGTTTCAGTCCGCCATGTTGTCAGTATACGTTACCACAAAAGTCACGTGATTTCCTGCCTTGTGCATTGTACAATAGAATTGTAGAATTGAGGAGTGTCGACAATGATAAAGGCACATTTAGTAGTATCTAGGCATACTCATGCTACTTACATTTGGTCATGTTCATAAACTGTTTTTCCTACGTGGATCTAGGATCACGTAGGTGAAGGTGACTTTTGTTACATCGATAATGAAATATTTTGCAATTTTATTCAAGGCAAACAGACTAAAGTGTTCCCCTCGGGAGCGAGAGTTCGCAGTTTCCTGAATCTTCTTCCATGCTATGTCGTCATCATAGAAATTGAGTCGTTATATGTCAATCTATGATGCCGAGGTCACATCTTACGGTCAGGCACGTAGTTGATCTAATTGCAGGATGACCGTAGCTGACTGAAGTTAATCCTAGTTAAACACGTATCGAATGTAATTAGACGTAGTTCAGCCGTAAGTTCAACGTAGATTTGAACGTAGTCCCCATGCCTTACTGTAGTTAATTGTGAAATACAATGTACTTCAACGGTAACTATGATCCCAAGATCTTACAAGACCTTACTGTAAGCGTTGTTTGATTGTAGCCGATCCCTGTTAACAGAAATTTTCCCTATTTGACAGTAGTTTTTACCGTAGTTGACCGTAGTAGTATGGCACTACGGTCGAGTATGTGGTACAACAATCACAGTAGGTTCAGCAGTGAATTATGGTCAACTAGAATGAAGGAATAGAAATGCTGAATTTAGCATCAGTTTGGAGTGAACTTCCTTTCCTCTTCCTTGGAGGTACGACAGAAACAAAGAGAAAACGAGTTATTTGTAGCAGCAATGTTGTCTCGTAAATATCCAATAGCGAAATGACAGGATAATGTGACTGGGTGTGGTTTCATTTCACATTTCCACAGCGTGATACTGCATTGTGGCAGCACTATATCTGTCTCAAGTAGACATCGTCTCCTAATGACTGAAATACTGTCTGGTGGAACGTTAATCCCAACAAACAAACAACTAAATACAAGAAACAGAAACATAAACACATTCATATATAAGTTTGTATAATCATCAATACGATGCGTCAAATATGGATAAGACTTTGACACCAAACTATTGCGTGATGTGGCATTCACTAGACACAAATATGTCTCTCAAGAGACTTCCGTTAATAAAGAAGTCTTGTCGGATAACCGTGCTTTATCAGAGTTCAGTATAAATGACTAATGAATAGCAGTTCTTTCTATGCAACACGTTTAATCACATTGATAAGGGAACTAGCACCATGTCCATTAAAGTGGAATTATTACATATATGAAACGCTAATGACAGGGTGGTTTAACGTTTGTGAAGAGTAAGATTTTCTGCATCAATATCTTAAGAATTAATAGAGCGGAAACGACATAATGATGACTTCACTTTGTATAATCGGGGCTCCAATAAGAAATTTCAGCCACACTTAAACCTATGTACTATTTGAAACTATCAAATAGAGATATCTACACATATAACGAACCCGGACATATAAAACGATTGGATACATTAAACATTAAGATGGGACCTTGTGACACAATTTATTGCTAATAATACGAAAGTTTACTACCAACTAAAAGGTATCACACGGAATTCGCATCAATTTTCCTTTACTGAAACACTAATTATGGCCTTTACAGTATGAGATTTGTTCTTGATGAACCCCGTGTCTCATGTCAAGCTTTATCAACTTATTAGACGACATAAACATTAGGCTTGGTACGTATCGAAGACATATATCCTGTGAAACGATGTATTAAAAGCACACACAAACACACATTCCCTTTTAAAACGAAGATCAATAAATCACATTGTCGTATGTGAAGATGAACCGAAAGCAGAGACACAGTGACTCAGTATAATAAGATAAAATATTACTTTGTCATATATGAAAGGTTTGCTCCATAAAGAATCCTCGATTTTAAAGTTAAAGTGGAAATAAATGGGACAGTTTGAAAGACAGTTTTCGTATATTTGTCCAAATAACTCTTTCCTAGTAAGTTCACCTGATCTTGGTAATGCATTCTACGGTGGTATTAAAGGACATAGAAAATATATTTTTCGCGAATAATTTTGCGTGAAAGCTTAGCTAAATTAAGCTACCGCGTGCGAACGTGAAAACTGCTGCTGCAATGCGAACACTGTAGTTATTGCGTTCGGGCGTGATAGTTACTGCAAGCGAACGCGATTATTATCGCGTGCGTACGCATAACTACTGCTTGCGAACGCGGTATCTGTCGCGTTCGCTTGCGATAGTTATTGCGCGCGAACGCATAGCTTCTGGGTGCGAACGCGATAGTTATCACGAGCGCACGCGATATAAAAATATGTTCCGTGTCGTCTTAATGCCACCATAGAATTCGAAATCCTCTCTCTCTCACACACTCACAAAACTGAGGAATTTATCATAGATTAAAAATAGGTAATTCCGTCGGTCAGGGCCGCGGCAGAATTTGAACAAGTCAGTCTCTTTTTTTTATCTAAAATGATAAAGACATGTTGCTGAGACATTTCATTATTCAGTTTGTGTTATCAATATCTATATCTTGTTTTCAATCTTGTACACCTATTAGACAGTCTTCGTGAGTCAAGTCAACAGCCGTCTGAGCACATCTTCTTTATTAAAAAAAAAAAAAAAAAAAAAACCATTGTACTTAAGTCGAGCGATAGGGGCGAACTGTATCAGAGGAAATAAAAGCGATTGATTATTTTGTGACTGATGCTGTAGAGCGCATAACAAATTACAACATGTTGCGTTGTAAAAAGAAAAACATGGATGAATATAACTTACGTTTGCAAAGAAGTAAAAAGAAGACAATAAAACATCGTGACGATAACATCTGGGACAGGTGATGAATACACTTAGGGTCACACGTATCTATGGTAACCGTTTTAAAAGAACTGAGTTATCCATTAACATGATTTACCTGTCTGTCTAGAAAGCAATATTATCACTTTGCAGAGACTACAGGTTAAATGCACTAAAACTAAGAAAAAAAAAATTAATGATCAGTTCTTATGTCATTTGCCTGAAATTTCATATTTACGAAATCATAGATATTAACCCTTTCCCTCATAGAGGACACCATGAAAAGACCTATGCGAACAGCATAAAACCAGATCAGCCTGCGAGTAACTCGCAGGCTGATCAGGTTTTATGCTGTTCGCTGCTCCTCAGTGGTCTGGAAATGAGGATTTTGTAATTAAATTTGGTAAGGTTTAACTGTGGCTTTCTGCAGACCAGGCTTTATGTGGTACCTATTGAGTGCGTCAAAATGAGTATATATGAGGGAAAGGGTTAAGGAAATCAACGTGAAAGAGACCACGTATGTCTTTTGTTCTTATGGTGTTAGAATTAGTGACAAACAGAGATTGGCCTTTAATACTTTATGTGTGATAAGGGTTTTTCAAATGTAAAAACCACTAAAATGTTACTAAACGCATACATATATAAATACATTGAGAATACGTATTGTTTTGGTTAAACTCTGACTATTAGGTCCTCTTGCTATTTTTACATTTTCTATTCTGTTCATTTTCTTACAGTTTGAATTGCTTCAAACATTACCTACTGATAACCACAAAACTCTTCTATCATTTTATTATGTTTCACTTTTTTTGAGTACTTTAATACTAAAGCAACTTAGGAAAAGGTTTAAATAAGCCTAGCATAGGCTTTCAGCCTGATCTTAGTGGCTAAGTATTTGTTATGTCCTGAAAATTCATGAATAAAATATAATTATTTAAACTAAGTTGATTCTTGATAAGTTTCGGCACATCACGATAGGGGATATCATATCAAATATTTATTGCAGTTATGGAACAGTATCGAGTATTATTCATGATCATTTAAACATGCGTCGCGTATGTGCAAGATGGTTTCAGAAAATGCCAACAACAGACCGAACAGACTCGGAATGCTGTGAACAGCTTCTAAAGATGTTCGATCGTGAAGGGATCATGGAAAGAATTGTCAACATTGACGAAACATGGATCAGCTTTGACATGCCAGAGACCAGCCCAATCAACGATGTGGAAATCCCAAGGATCGCCATCTTCCAAGAAGGGAGGGGTTATCCTGGTCCAGACTGACGGTGACAGGGTTGAGTTTCGAGCCATCGACCATGTTTTTGTTATTATTGTTATTATTTGACTGTCCAGATGCGTCCACCTCTGACTTTTTTCTTTTCTTTTCCTAGTAATAAAGACCTATCTTGGAGGAATACACTTTGGCGACTCTCATGGATTCTAAGCTGTAGTACTGGTGGTTATATCCAACATACAACCGATTTTATTTAGACGGTGTTTTGTCAAGTCATGGCTTAAAAAACCAAGTTTCTTATATTGCATGATCCTTTTACTCATATTATGACAAATTATATTTTTTATAATCTGATCTGTTCATCTTTCTGCGACCGACTGAGAGGAACCTGTTTGACTATTACGTCAGCAAAAGATGCTTTCTTGATCGATAGTATAATATCACTGCAATGACACACACACACACAAATAATGCATGTCATTGAAATAGCCACAGATGCGGCCTGTGAGTGGCATAAAACGGATGTTTTGATACACAGCGCTACTAATAAACATTGGCGAAGGAAGCCATACTTGTTTGTCAGTCTTGGCTTCTTCCTGATGAATAGTCTTATTATCAGAAGAAAATTAAACAGAAATATCCTCTATATGTAATTACACCATCAAAATTTTCCGGTGTAAATCGGTTGCCTTTTTAATTATGAGGAAATGACCAGAACAAAACAAGTATATCTAGGCATCATTGGAGCATTAAGATAAAGAAAATAAGAAGAGCGCACAATTCCAATTTTGTCAATATAGACAAAGTTATATGATTTAGATGAAATAAAATAAAAATAGGTACACCACGAGGGAGTGGGGAGTGGCGGGGCAAAAGAGATATGTTGGTCAACTATGCGCATGGAATTATTGATAAACAAGTAAATTGAATATACATGTATTAAGAAACTGAATAAAGTTAATAAGGACATTAATACCGCTAATGAGCATCTTTATCTATTAGTGAACAAATATATAACAATCTGGCATGACAGTATTATATTGTTGTGAATTTGTTTTTGGATGAGGGGTGTTAAATCTGACTGTATTTCAGTCATATACTTGGGATGTATGTCATACTGCAGCTGATATACAATGTAAGGGAGTCACATACACCCGACTAATAGATGTTTGTGGTAGCCTGTCAGCCTGGCAGCGTTAAGTCATCAGCCTGGCAGCGTGGAGTCAACAGCTTAGCAAACTGGCAGCGTGGTAGCTGTCACTCAGACAAAATGTTTAGTCACGATCGAATTTAAAAAGAAATGATGTGGAAATGTCACGGAATCATTGATAATAATTTTACACGTATTTTATTTTAATGACTTTAGATTTCTTATAAAAAAATCGATGGACAACAGTTTTATTTGCTGCAGCCAAAACCTAACAAATCAGCGAAAGCTCCAAGCCTTAAGATATCGCTCAAATTAAAATGTATGTGAATATGTCACGTAGGCCTGCTTTATACATTAATATGTGCTGTATTAACAATTATTTAAAATAGCCGTTTTTACTTTATATTCATATTCAAAAAATGGTTTCCGCTGCTAGAATTACATTTGGCTGCCGCGGCCAAATGTTCAACACAGCATCAAAACTTAATAATGTGTACTTAAATATAGTACTAAGATTAATGAAATAGGGATGGCATTACCATGGAAGACTGAATTGTTCATACAGTTTAACCTGTATTAGCGACCACCTGTACTAGGCGGTCAAATTGCATTTAGCGGTCAATTTTAATATTACCAAACTGTAGCATTTTGTTATACATGTATATATTTCAATTTCATTTAGGGTCATATCTTTTAAGCGGCCATTTTATCTTGTTCCATTGACTGACCGCTTAAGACAGGTTTGACTGTATGTTTGATAAATTCAGACAGCTTTATACTTTATATGACATTTCGATTCTTCACTCTGCTAGAATTATAATAAAGATAAAGCATAATTGTTAACGATTAAAGTATATCGCGGCCGGAGACCAAACCCATGACTTTGCAATATTGAGACGAACGTTCTAAACTCACGACCACAGATAATCAATTCGTCATCCTAAGCTTGATTAGTTCACTATGCATTTTCTGTAAACTTGTTAAACAGTTGGATAAGCATGGTGATGTGGTGTGTTGGAGTAAAACGTCACTGAGAAATAACAAGTGGAGGGAGGCCACTGATACACGGAGCAATCCTGGTACCCTTGGAAGGCTTCCTCACATCTTCGTAAAGTTCAAATGTATATACTATTCATAATGATCAGGGGTCATTTTGCTCTGTTCCATTGTATTTGATATGTATTTTGGATGAAGATGAAACCTTCTTCTACAACATGGAAAATCCAAATGACCATACCGGGATTCGAAGCCACAGCGATTAGGTATGATGTTAATTCGGCGAATTTACCCACCGGGCCACAAAAGCATTTGATTTATTTGTGGTATATCAAAGCAATAAAATGTGTCTTATATAAATACTTTATTTGACATCACATTTCGTACAAAATATATAAAATTAGCTGAACACCAGATTTTTTGAACAGTGCTTAACAATATAAATTATATCATCTATTAAAACATACGTATCCAAATGTTTGTATATACACAGGGTTTATACTTAAATATACATAGAGTCTACATTTCAATGTAGACAGAGGTTACATTGAAATGTAGACAGGGTTTACATTTGAATGTACACACAGTCTAGATTTAAACATACACATGGTCTACATTTGAATGTACTGTAACACAGAGTTTACATTTACATTTAAGGGCAGTCATAGTTAACATTTGAATGTATTCATGGTTTACATTAAATGTATACATGGTCTACACTTGAACCTAGACAGGATCTGCATTTGAATATAGACAGTGTATTACATTTGAATTTGGACAGGTTAACATTTGAATTTACACTAGGTC
>JAIFHC010000123.1:0-50000 GCA_021229015.1 Solen grandis | reverse complement strand
CATACCTAAAAAGCCTTAGGTCTGAATCCGTGTATGATATTTCAAATAAATCTATTTTCAATATATGTAATCTTACTTTAAAGAAGATTTGCATTTGTTTATACAATATGTTTCATATATTTAGGTACTGTTATGTTATGTAATTCATTATTTCTAAGAAGTGTAAACCCAATGAATAAGACGATGCGTAAAGTTTGTACCCTCGCATTGATATAAAAGAGAAGTGAATACATGTATCATTTTAATGCCTATTTTTATGGGGTGAACAAAAGTCATATTTCGTTTAGTTTTATTCTTTATTTCAGTCTCGTCCATTAATATATCAAGTATATACAAGACAAATAAAGCACTTATTTCAAAACATATAAAAAGCCAATCAATAGTTGAATATCAGAATAGACATGCATTAAAATCATTACTAACATGCGTGGAATGGAGAAATTTATTTCATAAAGACCCAGATATCAATATAATGCATACATGAATAATACATAGCGTAACATTGCGACACTATAACAATCTGCTGCTTTAAATTTGACCACGTTTACATAAATGCATTAATTAATTGCCATTTTGTTAAGGGCGTTAGGTACAGCATTTTAATAGAATTTTCTGATTTTCACATATATTATGTAAAATAAATGCGCTGATACGAAAATCTAAAAAAGATAGTCACCGTGCTCGTTTCGTTTTTATGCTACGTTTATATATCCATGGTAATCGTTTTTAATAAATAGCTAAAATATACATCTCTCGTTAAAAGTAAAAAAAAGTAAAAAAAAACAACAACAAAAAAAAAATTAATTTAATTTTAAATTACCCTCAGGTTCTTCATTTTTTTACAGTAAAAAAAAAAACACCCATAGAATTTCTGGAAAAGGGTGAAAAAAATAGCTTCTTTTTAAAACAATTTTGAATTTTTACAGAAAATTCTTCTATAGATTTTTCCATTTTTCTTGTTATTATTCTTTAATGGTTGCTTAATCAAAACAATGAAAAATTAGTATAGGTCACTGGTTTCATTTTTGGACTACTGAGTTGTTTCTATGGTAACTGTCTATTGCTAACAAGAACACAAGATTAAAACCTTTCAAACATACTAAATCCATTTCAAATTAATAAATATTTGAAAAGGAAATGTTATAAACATTAACAATTTCTATTCAATTCAATCTTTTTGGCATAACGACAATTTAAAGTCTTTGAAGATATAAAACATGAAATAAAAAAGCATATGCAATGACAGAAAGAAAAAGTGAAAAAAGATATAAGATATACACAAAAACAAACTATCACAAGTTTAAATAATACATTAGAAAAATCAAATGACATTATTTATAAATCATTGACTTGTAAATATACTTCTTAAGCAGTAGATGGTTATATTCAATGATAAAACGTAATAGGTATTTCAAATAGAAACAGGTTACTGATTTAGAGCATTGTTACGAATTTTAAAAGCTTCTTTAGCAAATTTCGCTAATTTGTATAATATCATTTTAGTATTTGAGGACGACATTATTGAATACAAACGACTTAAAGAGGACCAAGATATATTTCCAATATAAGTCTTTTTAAGGACCGTGTACTGTGGACAACACAAAAAAGTGATATTCAGTTTTTACCATAGTATAATTACAAAATTTACAAACTGTTCTCTCTTTGGATATTATTATAGCGACCAATTTCAATTTCTAAAGCGTGAGTCCCTACCCGATATTGAGTTAAATGTTTTCTATGTGTATCGGCATTCTATGTGCTCCTGACATTCCTATATGGTTAAGATCTTGATATAAATCACATAAACGTGAATTTCCTTGTTTCATAAACTTGCACAAAAATAAGGGATCTTTACTTAGATATGAAAGATAAGGGATATCGACCCAACTCACCGACCACCAAACAATTTCTGTCCAATATAACAAGATTGGCTGAACCATGCTGTAAAATAATGACAACTTAGTTTTCACATCAATTTGTATTTTATTAAAAAGGGTTAATAAGTTAGTGTAGGCTTAAGAGGCCTGCTCTGATATTGCGTTAACTGTATCATGTAGTGAGCCTGTATATTTAAATTCCTAAATAAGTGAAATGGTCCACTTTTTTCATTTTTTTTCTCCATCAATGTAAAAGTCCATATCACAAGAATGTATTGATTTTTCAAAAATAAGACTTTGGTGTTTAAAACATTGATTCTCAGCCCCCGTTTTAAGGAATATTGATGAATAGCATCTTTTTTCTTTTGGAAACTTACTGAATCAGTCGTAAACAGAACAATATCATCTGCAAACAGAATCATATACATGGGTAGTAATTCACAATCTTTATCTGTAAGTGAGTCAATATTTTCTGTTATATACTATTTACAAACAGAATAAATATTAAAGGCGACAACGGTTCCCCTTGTTTAAGACCCAATGTTACATCGAAAAAATCAGAAATATTCATGATTGGGCTTATTCTAGCACATGATTTTACTTCAGAATACATAGAATTTAGTATATTAAAAAATATTACTGAATCCTGTTCTGGATAGCTTTGACCATAATTCATCACGATTAACCGTATCAAAAGCACGTTCATATCAATACATATAGAGTATAACTTATATTTCTTGGAAAGTACCTTTTTTTTATAAAACCATGGAGTAGAAATATAGCATCAGCGGTTGCTTTGTTGTCACGAAAACCAAAAACTGCGATTGATTAAATATACTTTCAGTTTCGCACCATTTATTCAATCTGTTACGAGGAGCTAAAGAGAATATTTAGCCATACTATTTATTATTGTAATGCATCTATAATTACATGGGTCTGCACTGTCATCTTTCTTTAAAACAGGAACGATAACTCCTTTAGACCACAATTCTGGGTAGACACCTAAATAAATAATCTTATTGGATACATTAGACAAGTAAGGGGAAATAAAATCTTTAGCGTCTATACAAAATCTGCTACATTATCATCAATATCACAACTTTTATTTCTCTTTAATAAACTAACAGTTTCAACTGTTGACTGACAATCAAGAAAATCAATGTACACATTGTTATTGAAGTTGGGAACAAACTCTCTATTGTCAACATCTTCAGACTGTTTATCCGCTATGACTGAGAAATGATTCGCAATATCATTTATACTTACATCCATGATGTTACTTCCAGTTTTTCTTTATTTATTAATGTATTCCCAAATGTACGTGGCGCCGTTTTACTCATTTGAGATAGTCTCTGTTTTTCATATGCATAATAATTACATTACACTTTACGTTTAATACATTTATAATGTTTCCTTTTGTTTAAAAAATTTAATTTATTTCTGTT
Organism: Solen grandis; assembly: GCA_021229015.1. Taxonomy (NCBI): domain Eukaryota; kingdom Metazoa; phylum Mollusca; class Bivalvia; order Adapedonta; family Solenidae; genus Solen; species Solen grandis. The sequence goes on along the minus strand of JAIFHC010000123.1, from coordinate 46,678 downwards.
GCAATACTATTAGAAAGTAAAAAGCGTTTCGCATCTTGAAATTGTGATAAGCTTGACGGTATTCCTCATTAAAACAAGGCGCTTTGTGTAAATATATGGAATTGTTAGTATATGAATGTTACGGATATTTACCAAACATGATGTCCTTTACTTTCGAAACAACCCTTTAAGCGTAATTGTGCTGACATTGTGACAGACAGCTTATATCCAACATTTGGAGTATCCGAAATATGTTACAATAAAAGTAAAGCAAATTTGATACACGTTTTAATGTACATGTAATATGCATGATAAATTTGACATATTTTGGATATAACTTAGCGGAGTAGGCTGTGTTTTGAGATAAAGACTAATTTCTTTTGACAAATACTTTGCAATAATGCAGAAGAGGGAATTGTGTAAGTAAAACCGGTTGATTGCTGAAGTTGTTTGTAAATGATTAAACAATTTCAAATCGAAACATACAGTGGCATAAATGATGAAATGTTACTGCCATGCAAACCTTTAAAATTGATCTCCAGTAATAGAAGATAATATCGATATACGGTTTTTTTTGTATTGAGTGATGACGTTTTATGACTTATTTTACACCGGAATAATTGATATGGTCCATTCAATGAATAGTCCAGAATATCTGTTTTAGAATAGATTAAATAAAATAAGAATTGCAGAAAAATATTTGTATACAGATATGAAACAATCCAAAGCTTATGCAAAATAATAATAATAATTAATACGATCATCGTAAAATAAAGTATCTAAACGGACTTTCCATGTAAGTTTCAGGACCTATTAGACCGCGTCAATATAAACAAAACTAAATAGAGTTTATGGGTGGAGGGTGGCGTCTATTCACTGAACATATGTTTATCCGAATGTGAGTTTCCAAAAGGTATCTTCTGAGAAACAAACATTTATTATTTTACACAAATGCACTGATATGAAAACATGTTTCGGGATATATTTGACGAGGAGCTGCACTTAGATGCAACCGTCACGACATTCAACCACGTTCCCAAGTCCTCCTCATTAAAAGACTCAAAATGCAAACCAATGTCGTCAATACCAGGATCACAGATTGTAAAATGTTTACTTGAATCTTCACTAGACCTCACTCTGCAATTCCTCAATCGTATATTTCCGAATTGAAAGGCACATGACTTGTCTTTGTAGAGAACTGCATACTGCCGAGTGCATTGTTCATACACATTCAAGAAAACTTTAGTTCTTTTAGTCATGTTGCCTTGCTTTTGCAACAGAAAAAGTTCTCCCGTATATTCAATCTTTTCTTGGCTCGCCGAAAATTTTTCCATCATTATCAGTAGACACTAGTGGGTCTTCAAGTCACAACAACTACACCAATATCTCTGGTGTCGATGTGTCTGGTGTCATTTTATACCTAGTTTATGACGTTATAGAGGCTTAAAGCGATAATATTACCAATATTGCAACAAGTTCGTATTGATTTATGCAAATTATATATGACGAATGCGAAGATGTATTTTACAAAAGAAATATACTCAACCTTTAGTACATGTATTAAAAAATATGTCACTACACAATTTCTATATGTCTATTGTACACCAACTCTATGTGCATAGAGTGTAGAAATGCAACACGAGATATATATATATATACTACCATTTAAGCAGAACGGAGTCAAATGGGGCAATCATCGTGTAAATGTATATATCATCGTAGCAAGGACACGTAAAATGTATGAATAAAATAGTCTAGAATTTTAGGGACATGGTAGCCATAGTCTAATTATTTATTTTATTTACCATAGTCATATTTATCAATATTGTATTTGCCCCTTTAGTAAAAATAATCTCTATTATACAAATCCTTAACTGATTTTCGCTCTCTCCTGCTTAAGTTAATACTAGCCATAGATTAAGGTAAGGCATAAAACATGGGATATCTTGACCTTTCCCGTGTTTTCTCGGAACCATTAAATCTTCTTCCCTATAGTAAAAAAAGAGTTTTCACAGGTGACAAATTCTATTGACCTGCGCATGTTTAACACTGCGGGTATTATGCATCATAGGACATTGTTTTAATTTACGTCTACATTTAACTGTTGCTCTTAGCTTCAGTTTTGTGATATTTAACGGTGCATTTCCCCGTCTTTCATTCTAGCGACACGATGGATTACCTCTTTTCACAATTGTCGGAAAAGTAAAATTTCCGAGGACTTGACTAAGTAAAACGCACAGAACATAAACTGAGAAATTCCTAAAAAGTATAAATTGGCTTTAAGGACTTTTACTACATTTTCTTTATTCAACATTCTTTTTTATATTGAATCTTATATCAAAACTGCTGATTGCAAAATTCATTCAACAAAAGAGTCAACGTTCTTGATTATAATGCTACGTTGATATGTCCATGGTAGTCATTTGTAATAAACAGCTAAATTATACATTTCTCATTAAAAAATGAAAATATATTTTTAAAAAATCTACAAATAGAAGATTCATATATTAATAGATAATTCGCGATAGATTTCTTTATCTTTCCTTAAAAAGGAATTTCAGGAAATCCTTCTGCATTCATTTTTTCTTGAAAATATTCTTTTAGGGTTATTTCATCCAAACAATGAAGCAAATGCATACGTCACCTAATTCACTTTTTACGACGCAGGGGATTTGCTCCACATCGATCACTGACACACTGAATAACCACGTGACTATGGTGTGTACCAAAAGTAAAGCTATTGATTATCTGTGATTTAGCAGAATCTCAGCTTTTTTTCAGCTCACTGTGGCAGAGATCTGTGCGAGGTTTCCTGAGCTGTTTTTGTGGTAACAGAGACAGGATGCGTTCTTTCTTGACGAACTGAAAGATGATGATTTATTTTCGATTTATTTTCGTCGGTCTGTTTTAACGATATGATCCAATGATGAGTGTTCTATATACCCTTTACTGGCGAAACAACCATTTAAGCGTAGAAGCGCTGACATTTTGACAGCTTATTTCTGAAAACTGCGACTACCGAAATACTTAACCTTCCTTGCAACTGATACTTCCCTTTCCTGCAGATTGCGATGGTAAACTGATGTAAACAGTACAATTTCTAAATTATCAACGTTAATTACATGTAAGACAATAAAACTAGAATGCTACAGGCTTTTTGCGTGAATCATATATTTTGGCATTATAGGTTTTATACCATCCTCGGTACCCAAGCCATTCAAATTACATATGTAATATCAATGACCTTAGTATGTCATATGAATGGCCTTAGTATGTCATATGAATGTCATGGTGGTTTTATATATGTGTATTTATCTTTAATTCAAGGTATTTAATATCAACATATTTTCATCATATATTCCCAAAGACGAGAAACAACTCTATAAACTTGCATTTCATTACGCACTTCTTTTTAATATTTTTATATCATTTTTCTGTTTGTTCAGGTTTATATAAAATACAATTCTTTAATGGTTTACTGGACTCGACAAGGAAGAAAACTTAAATTAATTAAGAGCTCAAGCAACTCATAATTCCCCTTTTTAAAATCATAATTTATATTTTTATATTTACGGTTTTCATCCCTTTCCACATCATTACATTTCATTTCAAATATTTTACCGAATTTCCTACATCAAAAGCGATTTTCATTTGATTAAAAAATAAAATCCTGTTGTTTTCTTATGATGCGGAGTTAAATCCTGTTGTCTTCTTATGATGCGGAATTAAATCCTGAAATAAGTACATTACCAACGTTTTTTTCAGTATCTTATTAAAGAAGACTAAGACTCAGTAGAAACTGGCACATTTATATTTTTTGTTCTACGATCATCACAAGTAGGCACCCTAACATGTCTTATTGCTTAATGACAAATACTTGGTTAAGAATTTATTAACTTCACTATTACAGATTATATTTTTGTTTAAAAAACAAATACCTTAACATAAAAAAGACGTAATTTGGTGGGTTTATTTTTACGTTGCATGTTGCAATGGCATTACTGTTAATTAAACATAGCACTGTTTTATTAGAAAGAAGACCTAGGGTCAGAATTTTATTTTAAGTCAAATTGTGAAAATAACAAAAAACAAAAGAAAAAAAAAAACAAAAAAAAAAAAAACAAAAAAAAACAAACAAACAAAAAACCTCACATATAAGCTAAAGGCTATTTACCAAAGTATGATTTTAACTCGAGATTTATGTCTAAACCACGGATAAAAGAAATCATGCAAAAAACTTGCTGAGTGGGTCTCTAGTTTCCTAATAAATATTTCAGAACAAATTTCGATTGCGACGCCTCATCATTCATAAATTCATATAGATGTGTCTTAAGTAATTCAAACTTATTTATTTAACGTCCATTGGGAAATAAGTTCTTATACTAATCCCTCTTGACGAATTTCTTATTTCAAATGTTAATTTGAAAAATGTAACCCCGTCTTTGCTAAATGTATCTTATTAGTATTTACATATAAACAATTTCACAATTACAACCACCTAATTTGCAAGTTACAAATCCACAAGTTACAAATCTACAAGTCACAAATCTACAAATGTACAAGTTACAAATCTACGAGTTACAAATCCACCGATGTTAAATGTACACGCACGGTGGCGCTTCTAATCGGAAATCTCAATCTATGAATAGCCTTACTTTTTTCAAATTTCAAGCTTCTTGCAGACATAGTTAAGTAAGTGTCACGTAAGTATTTCTTGTTGCTTTTGTAATTTTAAGTATTATCCTGTACTTAACTGGTGATAATGATATTGTCAAGTTATTAATGATAATGATGATTTGTTTGTTGCACATGAAGAAAAAAAATCCACGACCTTTCAAAATTGAATTAAAATAAAGATTCATTTTATCTTGTATGATGTTGTTAACAATGACCCATGTATGCATTATTGAGGTGGACCTTTACTTTTCCCACAAATTATATTAATCTTTTAACATGTTTGTCATATTTCTCTTTCTCTATCCCACCCCCGCGCCCCTTAATCATACATGTCCCCCCTTCCCCATCTTTAAGAAATAGGAAATTCAAGTATTGAAGAAGAATAGAAATAGTAATTAGAATATTGGCGGATATATATACAAGTATGAACACAAGGACAGTGTTGCAATATTTCAGATTTAATCATATTCAATTCTTAAAGACAGAAAGCAAGGGAAACAAACTATATGTGATCAATTGCATAAGTGATTAAATTAAAGTAGGATAAAAAACAAGCACCAGTATATTGTTGAAATATGCCTTATTGCATTTTTAATTATCTTAAACCGTTTGAATAACACAAAATAAGATATTTGACATATTTTTAAGGTTAGGTGCTTTTAAAATCTTAGAGTATACTAGGCATAAAAAAATAAACTTAGAATGTCAGTGTTCACGGGGAAAATGAATATTTTCTTTGCCATTATTTAGAGTTAACACGATCTGCACGTTAACACGATCTGTAAAATATTGAGAACAGAACACATTTTATTAAAGACTTGTACAAAGTACATCGTCTAAACAACTGCATATAATATCAAAATAAACACGTGATTTGTCAGATAACAGTCCATATTAATCATAGTAATCATGGAGAGTAGAAGAAACTTACAATATCATTGCATTTTCATACTAACCATAAACAAAATATAAAGTATTTCTTAATTTAAAAGATTATTTTAAACCCCAAATTTTTAAAAGGGTTTAATTTAAAATTATATATACAATATTTTTCCAAGTACTTAACTCTAAGGTTTCTATAACATGGGCAAACACAAACAAAATGATAAATATCTTCAATGTCATTTAAATTACATTGTAAATATATTCTTTCACTCCTAGGTAATTTATTCCCTCCAAATCTTCCAGTATGAATTCTCAAATTGTGAGATGATATACGTAGTTTAGTTCTGAAAAATCTCAGATCGTGTGGTACTAAATCCAGGTATGATTCATATAAAAACTGTGTTTTAAATAATTTACATTCCTATAAAATGCTATTACTATCAATTAAACCAAACCATTCTTGTTTAAAACAATCATTAACCCTGCTTTTGAACATAGCTGGAAATGATTTAGCATGTATAAACGAGAAATTAATAACGTTAAACATTTCAGAAAAACCAAAGTTATCTAAAAGTATTTTAACTCTACTTACCCAAATATTAAGCCCTATCAAACAACCCCTGTTACTTAGTGTATACAATCTTTTTAAAATAATATTCTCGAAATGTGCTACTTTACACCAATACTTAATAATTCTACAATAATGAGATACATACAAAGGATAACGTTCCAATTCACCATAAACAGCGGCATTACATGCATTCCAAGGAACTCTCAACACTCGTTTGCAGAATTTTAAGTGTATACGTTCAATTTCTTTATATTTCTTAAAACCACTGACCTCGCAACTATAGTTTAAAATTGACCCAACAAAAGAATCAATTAATTGACATAAGGTTTTTAATTTTAAAGGTAGATTTCTACAATTGTATAATAAAACATTCAATGCCTTTAAGGCTTTTCCTGAAAGATATTTGCAAAACATTGAAAAATTCCCCGTATAAGAAAACAATGTACCTAAATAGTTAAAACAGTCAACCACTTCTACATCAATACCATTATATGTCCATTTTTCATTTCTTTTCAAACCTCCCCTCTTTCTAAAAACCATAATCTTATTTTTCGATGTAATCACTTCCAATCCCCATTTATTGCAATATGTACCTAGAGTATCAAGATTCCGTTGTAAATCTTTGTGTGCTTTACCAAATATAGCCATGTCATCCGCAAATAATAAAATAATTAAAACATGTCATCAATTTGTAAACCACTTCCAAAATCATTTTGTATGAACAACTCTAGATCTTCTAAAATAATGACACTAAGATTGGCGACATTATCTCACCTTGCCTCAATCCGACAGAATAATCGAAAAAGTCTGAAATAGAATTACAGTGTCTTATACAAAATTTTACTTCTTTATGCATATCATTAATAATACGCAACATTTTCCCCTGAATTTCTGATTTATAAAGTTTAAACCACAATGTATTTCGATATACAGAATCGTAACATTTTTTAAATCAATAAAAGCAACATGTAATCTTTTATTGTGATTAAGATAGTGTTCAATTAATAAATTCAGCGCAAATATTGCATCTGTCGTAGAACTACCCCTTTTAAAACCCAACTGCGCATCGGATATAGAATGATTTCCTTTACAAAAAGACACAATTCTGTTATTCAACACCGATGTAAACAATTTAGAAAAACAACTCAGTAATGATACACCTCTATAATTATCAACATCATTTTGTCTCCTTTCTTATGTAAAGGAATGATAATACCTTCTCTCCACTGTTTCGGAAAAATGCAGAATCTAAAATTGTATTAAAAATATCATACAAATATGGTAACAAAATATCGACGGATTCAATAAAATATTCATTAAGTCCCCACCATAGGCTGTATTGGAATTTAACCTTTTCACGGCATAGGCATATCAAACTCTTCATTAACAGAACTATTATTGAAATCTTTATTATTACAAAACGTTTCCACTTCTTCATTACACAAGTATATATATCATTATGAAGATTAGAAAACTACTCAAAAAACTCATTTAATGGAATTGGGTTATCTGTTTTCTGTTTTTTCTTTTTAAAATAATTTGAAAAAGCATTTGGTTTACATTTTTTAAGTTGTTCCACCTCTTTTAATTTACGATATTTAAATGCATTTTTCTTCCTTTGAATTAATTTCTTATAATCCCTTTTACAATCACAACAATATATTCTACTGACATCTGTCTTACAATTATTAAAAACCCGCAAAGCCTCAAGGTAATTATTCCGTGCAGCAACACATTCTTTGTCAAACCATTCTGCATTGTCCAAATAAGTTAAATCAACACACGCCAATGTATGTAAACAATTGACAGTTTTCAAAAAATAATTATTTGCCACATTTTATAAAACGTTTGAGAAGCGGTGTGTTCAATATCTGTGACCAACTGATTAAGTAGAAGTAATTGCCCAATGAGACTATTTCTAAATTGATTTTTCCGACCATTTATATTAAGTATAAACTCACCTGTTTCACATTGTAAACTGTTATTACAAAATAATGAAAACTGTATAGGGGCGTGATCGTCCACACATTTATACGTTAAACAAACATATAGGACAAATTGGATTCCTAACATAATAAGTAATCCACCACCGACACACCATTTCTTGACATGAAAGTAAAAACGCCTAGATCGCCCCCCTTGCCTACCGTTAACAATTCTCATGCCATTCGAATTACACAGGTCTAAAAGTTTTGACCCAAATTTATTACTCTTTGTGTCATAAGAGGCCCTGCTGCTAAATTCGTCGGGAACATAATCACCATCATTAATCATATCATTCATAGTATCATATCTAATAAAGTCAGGTTTCAAACCAACTCTGCTATTAAAATCTCCACATATATAAATATCTCCAAAATTATCATAAAAACATATCATTTTCTAATAATTCTAATAATTAGAAATCTATATTCACTATACAGTATTATATGCTGGCCATTCCATAAGTAAATGCCTTATAAATAACACCACTTCATAAATTCCTCATAATAATTAATGATGCGTTTTTATTACAGAAATGCCGTCTTAAATAGATTCTTTGTAATAAAGTGCTACCCCCCCCCCCACACACACTTCAACTTCCACCGTCTATGTTAAAAACTTCTATAAAAGTTATGACATACATAAACCGGTACATTAATTTCGCTATTACGTGATGCCAATGATTCATACAAAAATATGATATTATTATCTACAATATTTTTTACAAAATCTTACATTCCATTTTGCATCTGTGAGTCCATTTACGTTACATGACAGAACTCTAACTTCCCCCTCCGCGGCCCCCTAGTCTCTTACCTTGCTTTGCCACCTATGTAAAGCGTGTCGTACGCTATCTACGCCTGTTGACCCCGACTCTTGGCCTCCCTAATCTTGAGAGTAGTTTCCTCTTCTTTTCTTCGACCCCCTATAGGAATTGTTCACTTACATAAAATGGTGTGCCCTCCAGATTTTTCTATTGTTTCCTCACATACTGCTTGTCTTTGTATTCCAAAAACTTTGGCACTATCTTCCTACACGTATTCCCCTGTTTTGGACCAATTCTGTGAACCATTTCTAACTTCATTCTATCAACGGTTTCCTTTGCGATCTTCATTTTCTCCACCATAAATTGCCTGACGGTCGCCTCCGCGTTCTCTTCGCGCCCGCCGTCAACTTCCGGTCTATATGAAAATAACAGGTTGCTTCTCATTGACTGGCTCTGTAAATACGCAACTTCATCCTTCAGTTTATCTCTCTCTTTCTCCAAAGTAACCACCTTATCATTCAACAGGCCTAACGAAAAATCAGTACTTTCCTCTTTTTCTTCTACGGTCGTGACTCTATCGCCCACCTTCCGGTGCTTTTCCTCTAACGCTACCCACAATTTCTTGATCTCTATGTCAAACCTATCCACCTTCTGTTTCACCTCCTCTAGTGCATCAAACCTTTTGTCCATACTGCTTATTCTTCCTTCTATACTTTTAAGACAGGACATTACATCATTTAAAGAAGGTTCTGCTGTCGATTTTGATGTATCCGAGTCGCTATTTCCAGACGCCATCATTGCCATCATTAGGGATTTATGTGAATATTTAATTTTCGACGTCGTGGTCAAATGTATTAAAACAATATCATGATCTGAGTCATCATACAAGATACTATTTGTTTGATTTAGAATTTCACTCACCGATACGTCCCCCTCCGCCGGGCCTCTCCCACAGTTTGTTTTCTTTTGTTCCCTTTCACTTCCACTACCGCTGCTACATTTTTCCCTTTTATTTCTTCTTACCGTCACAAATCACCATATGATTATATGAAACAACAACATTAGACATATCCAAACAATTTCGGATCACACACAAGCTCAAAAATGATCACATACACGAATATAATCCATTTAATCAGAGCGAGAAATAACTACGGCCGCTACCCGCCATTAATCACGTCATCATATATAAAATATTGAGAAACTCAGATTCTTAACATTTTCATTCATTTAATGAAAAAATATTCAAAATTACACGGCGGCTACCTCAAAGCATTTGTGCTTAACAATCCTGATAATTTTGGTCTTGTTTCATGTTTCGATACTATATTTTCTTGAATAACATGAAAGAAATATTGCGAGATCAGTATGTTCATACATTTTAAACTAATTAAAACTTGAAAAGTACTTCCAGTTTGTTTAAATGATAAAAATAAAATAACAGCACGACTGAGCTTAAGTTCTTATGTATTAAATATAGAAAGAGATAGATACATGTTAACAAAACATTGTCCAATCTGTATTATAAATTTTACTGTGTGGTGAACTCGGAGAAACGTGTTTTCTGTCAAGCCAAATTCTATTTGATAAATAATAAAACTACAATAGCAAAACAATCATTAACTTAGCTATTATCATATACTTAATGCATTTTATCCCAACTTTATGAATCTTAGTAAAGCAAACAAATTCACTTTATTGTTCTCTAGTCAACGTTTAATCAGACAATGTGCCAAAACCTGTTTTAATATTCTTCAACGTCGTCAATTTTATCTATGTAAGTAATTTATTTATATATGTGTTTTTTATTTTATTTTATTAGATAGGCTTCTGTTATTTGTTTTACACAATTTATGATGTTAATATCAGTACGATATGTCTTGAGTTTTAATGTTTACCTAAATGTATTACAAAAGTCTCTTGTAATTCAAATTATGAATGGTCATGTGCTATTTTCATGTTTTATAATTTTCTGTTTAATTGTTTTGTACATGAATGAGACTGAAATAAATAAATAATAAATAATATACTTAACGCACAAATAGGCAGACAGGGTGAACTAATTCATAAACAGGTAGGAAATACCATAATATTGCATCCTAATTATATTGATTATTGCATTTCAAACACATTTATGTTGTTTGTACAAATACTATATATATACAATTAAACATAACTATAATTATTCAGATTTAAAAGAAAATACATTAATAAAAGTGTTAAGATTAAAGATACATTTTGAATCTGAATCCTTACAAGTCTTGGAAACATTTACGTGTTTAATCTTTTGTAATTATGCCTAATTTGCCAATGAATTTGACCGACTGATAGTGCACATTAGTTTATATTTCGTGCAAACAATACATTTGAATTACAGAATGACAATAACCCATCAACCGTTTACAAAAAAGAGGCGCAGAAAATCTGAAATCACACGTATTGCATAGAAAAATCTATATATGATTATTGATATAATATGATCGAAATAAACAAACACCGAGGCGGACAAGTTCAACAAAAATGTTATGTTGCATTAAATACAAAGTAAATATACCGTCCCCGGTGGCCGAGTGGTTAGGGCGTCCGCCTCAAGAGCGGGAGGTCGTAGGCTCGATCCCCGGCCGCGACATACCAAAAACGTCGTTCAATATGTTACTGTTATAGCTCCCTTGCTTTGCGTTCAGCATAAAAGTGTAGTCGCAGGATTGGTTGGCTCGGTGTAAGGATAATGTGACTAGGTGTGGTATCATGCTACATGTCTAGGACGGGATACAGCAGTGTGCGCGGAACTTTATCTGTCTCAAGTTGACATCGTTTCAAATGATTGAAATACTGTCGTTGGGACCTTAAACCCAACAACAACAACAAAAAAACAAAAAACAAATATGTTTATCTATTACTTATATTAGGGAAAAACATAAAACAGAATAAATCATACAAATAATGTCCGGATATATAAAACAGTATTGCAATTCAAATGCTGCATGTATATTCTGTATATGTATGTGTGCATTGAGACAATCAAGATATGCTTGTAAAATTGTATGCCTCCTCGTCTGCAGTTTTAGCTATTTGATAGTCACAGATTTGCAGTTGTCTGAAAGCTGTTAACCTTATCATTCATATTGCAAAACAAAATAAAGATAATTGATAAAATCTTCCCCAATCATTTAAAATGAGTATGTAGAGAGAATGGTAATTAAATGAATGGGTTTTTGAATTTGATCTTAACATAGATAAGCTAGTGATCTTGTGAAACCATCCAAAAATAAGATTAAGGATATTCTACAACTTATAAACAACTACAGCGTTTGATGCCAACAGAGATAAAGTCTTGATTTCCCACGGACAAGGCTTGACTTTGCGTGTTTTTGAAAAAGGTTTAGACATAACCTTGTGACCTTTACCTTTTATGTAAAACTGCCAAATTGATATACATTATGTTATAAGCATCAATAATACCTGCATTAGAATAAAGATTCATTTATACCTTGAGTTTGAATTGCTTCACGTGGAATTTGTCAGACCTTGACCTTTTAAGATAAAATAACAGTTGATTTTCTCCTACCATATATCTTCCATATCTAAAGCGAAAAAAAAGTATTTTAATGATCAAATCTGAATTTAAATACTAATAGTAATAGCTTCATAATTATGTATACATAATTTCTTACTTTCGGAATTCAAAAGAATTCAATTGAAAAGAAAATAGAAAAAGATGCATAAAGCTACTGCCATGACATTTTTATCTGAGCGGAAAAATGACACTTTGTTCGTAGTGGGTAACGGTTCAGTTATAGAGTGTCCTTTCAAATATTGTACCTTTACATCTAAGACCATTTCAAAGGAATCAACTCCTTTCTCAGATCTTTGAAAAGTGACATTAAAACCATGCGTTTTGTTGTTATTGTCCATAAATTCGGACGCCACTTCAATTGGTGACGTCAAATAGAAGATGAATTTGTCATTGTCTTTCAATGACGTCATAACCCCACCCAGACGAGATCCTGATACCAAAAGATTTGAACTATCTTCTGGATCAACTTCGATCGCAATGCTTGGCATAAACGCATTGCCGTAATTGCCAACATACTCAGCTGGGTTTTGGATTGTTCCTATTTCTTCATCCTTTTCTTCTTTTTTGGTCTGGTTTCTCCAAGGCTCCGGAAAAGAGCATGCTGTTGAGGTATTCAACCAAGGGGTTTCTTGTAGCAATTCATCACTGATGTAGGAAAAAATCGTCTGGATTGCACCGAATGACTTGAAGCCTGGACCATTTGTGCTGGCAAATATTCCTTAATATACATGTAATATATATTCTATACTTTTAAAGACGTTAAATCATATAACTTAACAATGTATTCGTAATATTTTCGTATGTTTTTTTTAATTAAATACAATCAAATGATCAGGACTGGAAAAAATAAAAGTGCGTGTCTTTAATTCTATATAAGCCCTTTACACTTTCATAAATGTTAAAAAAAGCACTATCAAATTATGGCCATGTTTAAATATTCAAACTTGAACTTAAAATAGAACCACCAACCAACCGCAAAGCTAACTAGAAGGATTTAAGAGCCCGGGAAACGAACGCGGTTGTTTCCGCACTGCGTGGTGAGCATGTAAGGGAGATCACAGTGAAGGAGTTTAAAATAATTAACGAATTAGATGCGACAAGGGGCTAAGTATAACAGAGACTGTAGTTAAGGTTGTATCATGAATCGAAATCAGGCAGCTGAAACCATACGAATACGAGTAGTTTTTTTTTTTTTTTGTGGGGGGGGGGGGGGTGAATAATCATGCAATACATAGCCAGTGATAAACACAGAATATTGAAAGAAATGCTGATGTATATTTTACTTAATGCAGGAAAAGGTAATACACTATAGTTATATTCTTCAGGGCCATTGTTTTGTTTCGGACACATATATTTTCAATTACATCTTGTCTCTAACTCATGCCACAAAGATGATGAGGTTGATAAATTCACAGAAATGAAAACAACTCACTCACCAATGTCAAGGTCTGGATATAGCCACATGTCACTTGTGTAGGAAAATAAACCACCGCTGTGCGATACTTGTTTGTATCCTACAAAAAATCAGAATTGTTAAATTGTAGTGTCAATTGACTTTGGATTCGAAGGTGTGGAGTCACATTCCAGTTTGGTGGATGCATTCTAAGGCGAAAAATAATGGTCCAATTCAGGGCTCTTAAAAAAGACAAAGTTGTGAAAGACGTGTTCCTACATTATATTATGTAAGCCTTACATTATATTATGTAAGCTTTGCAGCGTACTATGTGCGATTTTCGGTATTGCAGTTCAAGCCACCTATTCTTAAATTATATTGCACCCCAGTTTTCATTTTTTCTTTAATATCCTTTTTTATGTACGTTTCCTCTTGTATTCTATATAACAGTTCAAATGCATGGCAATCCCATAAAATTTTAATATTGTGTAGTGTATTTTCCATGCATTTCAAATATCACCATTAATTAGTAAAATTTTATTCCTTATAATTGTATCTTGCGTAAGCAAAGACTGTTTTCTTAACAGTCTTTAGCTGTTTTTGTGCCATTCCTTAAGCTGTAATTAAAATATGTTGAGTTCATCAGGCCCAATAGTATGCATTAAACTTTACATGAAGTTGTATCAAAGTCGCTGACATAAACACTCACTCAGCCCCTCACCGCGTGGGTTCGAATTCCGGGAGGGTCATTCGGATTTTCATGTGAGGAAGCCTTTCAGCTGGGTCTTCCTCCACCTGTAATTACCTGGATGTCGCTATATGATTGAAATATTGTCGAAGCGACGGTAAACTCAAATAGTCAAGTCAAGTCAAGTCAAGTCAAGTTGTATCGAACGACAGACAGTCGGGTATATGTTTAGGATATACAGTAGAAGTGCCAGGGAACTGTTTTACTTTTATATTCTCCATTCATTTGCACTTAAGCGATTACGATTTTCAAGAAATAAAGCCTGTTTAACACTACTTCCGCTTATGCATTTAGTTATTTACTTTTTTATTTATTTTTAATCAACTCATAAAGAAGAAGACTTCATCACCTTAATATAATTGGGTTTTAACTTATCTTTTAATATATTTATGTAAATTTTTACCATTGCTATCCAATATGTTCATGTGGCAACTTAATTAAGTACTATTTGTTAATATTATATGTGTAATGTAGATTTTAAACAAAATGCAGCATACAAACATTTTCTCGCTAATAATTATGATGCCCCCCATTGAATACACTTTCTATCATTTTGAATTTTGTAAATCTTTTTTTCAAGAAAACAATTTTGATAAAAAAAACAAAAAAACAATGTCCCAGGTGTAGCTGTCTAATCTTACTCTTGACTTTCTTGGGGATGATTGATGGCGAAAGACAATGCATTGCTACATGTCATGCTTTTTGTGAACAGCCAAAGTCAATAGGACATTTGTTAATGTTATTTGTAATGGTGACGACTAGCTGAAATCACAAAATTTTATTAATTTTTAAGTAATCAAATTGAATGACAATAGACCCTTCTTAATATTATCTCATGCATATTCAGTAAGGTAACCAGAACGAGGTTTAGATGGGTCAGTCAGACTCAGTTGTAAACAAACTCAGCAGCTTACACTGATAGAGACGTCAGTGGTGTACATATTTTCACAGGTTTAAGCTTTGCTGAGGCCTAGAAAATTATTAAATAACTTACATTTTCATCATAGAAGTAGTCCTTGAACAAAAAATACAAGTTTTACAGTGAAGACTATCTGCATTATGACAGTTTCCATTCATCCACTATTTAAATCACAGAACACATAATAAGCCCAGCCATGTATATTTCAAACACACAACCTGCTGACCAGATGTAAACACGTGGTTTAACTAATTCTCAACACCTACAATAAAGCCATTAACCCTTTCCCTCATAGAGGACACCATGAAAAGACCTATGCGAACAGCATAAAACCAGATCAGCCTGCGAGTAACTCGCAGGCTGATCAGGTTTTATGCTGTTCGCTGCTCCTCAGTGGTCTGGAAATGAGGATTTTGTAATTAAATTTGGTAAGGTTTAACTGTGGTTTTCTGCAGATCAGGCTTTATGTGATACCTATTGAAGGCGTCAAAATAAGTATATATGAGGGAAAGGGTTAAGCTTACATTCCATTGTATATAAGATAGCCTTTTAGACAATAACATATAAATTACCAGCTTCTTTTGGGCACCTAGCTAACAGTATCCCAAATGCCTGTTTTTAGTTCATGATAATACTGATGTATGCAGCAAATGCCACAAATCTCAAAGAAATAATAAAATTTCACATAGTTAAATGTTTAAGCCATTTCAATCAAGAATGGAATTAAATCACACATTTCTTTGTAATATAGTATTTAATTTAAGGATTATGACATACATTTTCCTCATTTTCTCGAGACTCGAATAGAAAAATAACAATAAATTATGGGTGAAATAAACTTTTATAAGATATATTTTCAGTGGATAGCATACATATTTAGTTCAGTTGTATGAAAGTTTTTTTTTCTCTTCAGGCAGCTTGAAGTTTTTAGTAATCTGTATAAATGTAAAATAAATGCATTATTTCATTTCATATAATACTAGTTGCAAAATGTGACTGTCAAATTAGGCAAATGTGTATGTTGCAAGCATATTACGGGCTTACTCTAACAGATTGCTGGGTTAAAAATAATAGGTCCAGAGAATATTAACACATCTTTACACTAGACATTGCATATTTAAGAGGCAAGGAATCTCAGGACCTTGAAGTTTGTGGTTATTCGAGCCGTAACCCAGCCATAGAATCCAGATCCATTCATTCCAGGTTATATACTAGTAACCTGGCCAGTGAGAGACCAGATCCAGTATAAAATATAGTCACAAATGGTACTACCATACTAACTAGCTCCCACCAAGTCTGGACCAGCTTTAAATGACTCCATTTTAAATTTCCAAAAAACGTTGCATAAAAATAGTAGTTTAAGCAGAAGGTGTGTGTTTTCCTGGCCTGCCTATAAGAAATTACAGTTCAGCCTGTATCAGCAGCCACCTGTACTAAGCGGCCAATTTCATTAAGCGGTCAATTTAAATGTATTACCAAACTGTAGCATTTTATCTTATATATGTACTTAATTTAAAGGTCACCTCTGTTAAGTGGCGACTTTCTCTTATTCCCTTGACTGACTATTTAAGACATGTTTGACTGTACATGATTCACAAATATAAGTCAGTTAATTTCGGACTAAGTCAGATAATATTATTTTAATATATCTGAGATAAAGAAATTTGAAGAAATAATAATGAAACAACAACAACAAAAACTGGTCAGCTCCGGCACAAAGTCAGCAAACACAGACATATACAGCATCTAACATGGGTAAGATAGCTAAATGCGGAAAAAGATTGTGATAATCTCTACCTGCAACTAAAGAATTAAAGACATGAAAAAAAATGATGCCAATTAACGGAGATTAGTTTTTGAATGCAACGCTTATGCTTCTTTAGAAGGAAATTCTTGGCATATGTATCCTTGTGGAATTGTTGGCAGTTCTGGTGTCCCTACATTGCATAAAACCATAACCATAAGGTATATATCACCCATCAAGAAATCAGCCATTTTGACTTCTTGAATTCTCAAGTGTCATGGAACTATCTTTGAAGATTTCAAGATAAAGAAACACTAAATTCAACTGCATCAAGTCTTAACGCTGTTGCTGTTATTCTCATTAGAAACGCTTTCTTTCTATAGAGTTTTTGTAATTTTATAAAATGCAAGTTGGACATAGTTTTCTATATATTGTTTATTTGACTATAATTCTAGTCTTTTTTCAGTGTGTGAACCGGAGAATTTTGTAATACATCTGACATACACTCAGTATAAAAAGATAAACGTTATATATGTAACTTCAAGCATGTGATGTAATGCCTAATGATTGTTTCAGTGTACATACACTTTTGTTATTTAAATATAAAATTAAGAACCTAAGACCAGAGAAGATGGTCGTTGTGTTTTTATTTCTGTACAATCAACCCTTGTTCTTAAACATAGTGATTTAAACTCAGTTTACAGTGTCTCTGGATAGACAGATAGGAATGTGATGAGAGGTTAATTATCTGCATCATATTTTCCATTAGAATTACAAACTGGAACACTGCAATGATAATGAGAAAATTTATTTCAACAGTTTACTTGTGGATGTGCTTCCACTAGTGGTCGCCATAACTATACAAGTGATATCAGCTGTACTGGTGTGTATACCTGACCCATCTAAACCTCGTTCTGAGAAAAGAATCTCTGGTATGCATAAATATTGAGAAGGACCTATATCCTTTTTTAAATATATACAGTCATGTAGTTAAAAAAGCATTTCATAGATACACATTGAGACCTGTTTCAGGTCAAACGTTATAAATATCTGCAGTATATTGTTATCGTCTGTTTCTTCTGTCTATAGTCCGCTTCATTACAATAATGGTTATACTCCGTCGATTTCGGTGGAAAAGACCTTTCTGATTATGCTTATTTTGTCCTCCAAGAATGATACAGTATGCTTCCACTCTTCATTCTCCTTAATTCCCATTAAAGGCACCTCTCTTTTTTAAAAAAGATATATCTTGTTTTAATGTCGCCGTTGACGGACTAAGGTGCCGTTAAGTCCAAAGCTGATGTTGGAATGTAAAGCAGCTGCTCTCCCACTGATAGAGAGAGAGAGAGAGAGAGAGAGAGAAACATGAAGTGATAGATTGACAGATGGCAATGAATATTATGAGTATTGACCTCTATAATCGTTGATGAACAATGCATATCCATATCCGAAATGTTTGTAGGACACTGGAAACTCCGGCTTCGTCAAATCCAAGAATCTGATTGAGGCTGGGGTAACAACTGTATTACAATCGGTCAAGAATGAGATATCAATATTTGTTTTCATACATATATTGAAAATACATATAACAAGACAAAAAAAAAACATGACTTTATCACGGTTGCAACCACGGTTACGTTATCAAGAAATACTATCCGCTGTGCTTACTTATGTTTGAACAATAGCTTCTATATACACAAACTAATCTTGTTTCGTCAGATGTTTATATATATATATATGGAAGAAATTCATTATATTCTTTTTTCAACATGCAGTTGCCATCACAGTCCGGTCCTTTTTAAGTATTAATAAAATAGCTTTTATGGCGCATATGTTTAGAGCTTGAGGGGCCATGATTCAGTATTGGCAGCAGTATATTTTTATTTGAAAATTCACAACTTCTGATTTATGTTATTATGATCATATATGTTTAGCTGTTTGCAATTAATATCTAATAATAACATCTCTGACGTTTAATCTTTTCCACTGTAACGAAAAATATTAGTTTTTCCCCAAGTTGGATGTATTAATTAAGTCAGTCAGCCTGTCGATTGAATAAGTCAAAAGTATTCAAGCGTTTTTTTTATTATTATTATTATCATTATGAAACGATGTTCAATGTCAGATGTCAACTATCATAAAGAGGAATGGTATCAGAATTAAGTTAAACTACATGTCTATGTCGGCAAATGCCTAGGCATGACAAAGTTAATTCTTCTTGCAATCAACGTATGCGTATGAATATATAAGTATATTCACTGTTAGGTATGTATCAACAACTATATATACTGAAAACAACGTTCACTTCATGTAGAGGAAAAGACAGATATGAAGTTTTGGTCAACTGAATATTACTTCTCAGTGTCAAAATATTTTTGTAAAAGATTGAGTAATTTACTACCTGCAACCCTATCAATTAGGATAAGGTGTAGAATCAATTATAACTTAATAAGCTTCATAATTAAGTGATCAACATAAAGAAGTCACATGACACATGGCCTATGCAACCTTCGCTATGCTGTCCATATCAAACACTTTATCCATTAGATCTAAATTGATTGTGTATTTGTCCATTTTAAATTGAGTATTTACGCAAATTTACCGTCAGTTTCTTTGATTGTCTTTACCTTGGGATATTTCTTTAAATAGATTTTCGTCAATGAGCTGAATACCATCTTCGGTTTGTCCACTGCCAAGAAGGAACCTCATCCACTTCTGCATATCACTGGCTGAACTGAGGATCGCCCCGGCAGGCTCGGACGGGTAGATACTGAAGCCAGGTATACATATACCGTGAGTGATTTGTTCATTTGTTTCTAGTCAAATAACTTATAGTAAATTCATTCAGAATACATGAGTTAAGATGTAGTATTACTATAAATAACCGTCTCCGTGTTTGAGTGTCCAGCTAGGTGTTTGAATGTCGCAGGTTCGATTTACGGACTGGTAATTCAAAGTTGCAGGAATCATTCTTCTAGCTCCCGGAGTGGCGCTATGTTTTTGACGAACCCAAAAGCGGTATACGCTTAACAATCATATGCACTGACTCTATTTTGGGCATCAAATGTTACCTGTGAAAAGAATATGCAGCTAAATTGGGACACGAACCTGGAAACCTTCGCCTACACGACGAATGTTTCGCCATCTTTACTATTAGACGATATTGCTTACCTATAGGCCGTCACATAAAGGATCTGACATGATTTTTTATTTCATATCAAATTTTACTAAACGATTTCATGAAAATGTTATTTAGCGAACATCTGGCGAGCTTAATAACATTTTCATGAACGATTTTAGTAAAATTTGATATGAAATGACAATTCATGTCAGATTCCTTTTATCATATGACCTATAGTGACAGTAAAATGCTATTATAGCAACTAACAAACAAACAAATAAAAGAACGGACTGTGCACGAAATACTTTTGTAATCTAAGAAAATAGCTTCAAATAGCAACTGAAAATAACAATTTCACGTGTGTATTTCTCATACATTTTCAACATCATATGAATAACGAATCAAACAGATTAAATCTAGCAATGCATATATAAAGAAAACACGCGCGTGGCGCGGAGTGATGTTAAATTTAAGAAAATATGTGATGAGTATACGATACCGGAAACAACTGTTTGAACACAATGTCTTATGATAAATAATATATATATATATATATATATATATATATATATATATTCAGTTTGATGACGAACAAAAACCCTTAGTGTTGATAGCGGTATTTCCAACTAATCAACGAGAAGACCATACACACATACCTGTACATGCTTAAAGAACCATTGGTAAAAGTGCCGTCTTCCCATAGATAAGGCTTCGCCACCGTGGGACCCTGGACATCTGATGGTACGAGTAGGAAGCTCGAGCCCTGCATTCCCAACGGTTTAAACAGTTTCGTCCTCACAAGATTCTCATACGTATCTCCACCAAGTTTCTCGGCCACGTGGCCCAACAGGGTAAACATGAGGTTCTGATACTGGAAGCCATCTCTGAATGGCCTTCCGGTCGGGATGAAGCGCATCAGCCTTAAAAAATTAAAAACATAGTTTACGCATTTTAGGAAATATTGTGGCTAAGCGGAAGGCACCATACCGACAGAATTTGAATACATGTATACATGAGAACCTGTATTAGCGGTCACCTGTATTATGCGGTCAGCCTGTACGATATTACCAATATAACAATTTGTTACCGGTATATATCCTTCATTTATCGGCCACATCTGTTAAGCGGTCAATTTTTCTAGACTGGCCGCTTAAGACAGGTTTAAAATGTATACAAAAATTGGTAGCGTTGTCATCAAGTAGTTAAATATCAATCCAAAAGGGAATAAATATCTCATCGTCCATAAGGATTTTTTTATTATTGTTTTCCATCATTTACATATTTCTCATTTAAGACATAAGATATATATAATGTATAAACACATATATTGTTAACATCAACAACTATGTTATCATTCTATTATTGACTTGACATATATTTCAGCAAAGACAAATATATTATGGTTTATAACAAAATAAGTATATGTATATATAAAAGGACAATATAAATATTACACAGTTTATGACTAACAATAAGAAATAATATGTTCTTTAAAAGGTAAATAAAACCAAGACATGTTATCATTACTCAGGATAACACAAAAAAAAGTGAATATGAATCCACTTATTTCCATCGTGGTCCTGTCATATCATGTGTTTTTATATATTAAATTGTCATAGTTCATTTACCTGTTCTAATTTTTCTATTTTTGTTCTCGTTTAATTATACTATATCATTTATATATAACCTAAACCAATTTCAACACATCCTGATATTAAATGACGAAACTACGGTGTGCCAAAACTTAAATGCAAAATCCGAGTTAGGTAGATTTATAGAATTCTGCGTAAATCTGCGTAAAATTATTCGGATAAACTGAGCAATCTACGAGTAAAACACCGGAATATTTTTTCTGACACTTGATTTGACGATGTGACAATGTAAGTCAACCTGACACATGAACTTAGATTAGAAAGTTTTACATAAAATTGCAATTACACGATACACGGAACACGGTATAAAAGTAAACTAAAAACAATTCAAATGCTGAAATTGCGATCGCTAATAGACCATTTGACTTCAAAATGAGACGTAAACCAACGTAAATCAACGAGCACTCCTCAAACACCTAATCTACATGCTGGTATAAATTCCACATATTGTTCCATGGGGAAACAAATTTACACTAGAGATATATCCCCAGTCACTAAATCAGCAAATTATACCGGATATTGTCGATACCCTTGTGCAATGGTCTATATTATGTACAGCGTAACCGGGTGGGAGATCTTGTGTTTGAGCCCCCCGGCTTAACTTACCAAAGCCATTAGGAATGATACTGGTATAGTTTCCGTCATGATATGAGGGTACTACATGTTGACCATTATTGGCTGGCTCATTGTCAGGATAATGAAGCACGTGTTACATAGCAATTTTGTAATATCCACAACCGTAGCCTACAAATAGCTATAGACAAAACGTACGGCACTGTATCATTAGATCTTAAGACTTTGGCAGTTTCTATCTTTAATCGAATGATTTCAAGTTACAATTAAAGGATATGAAAGGTGTAAAGTGTACGTACTTGCAGAAGCGTTCCCTGGACACGCTGCGCGGTACAGTGTCGAAAATGGAAAGGTCAAACAACGTCCCAACACCGGTCCGATGGGAAAACAGGTCCTTCAAGGTCGCCTCTTGGTAACGGTAGGGGTCACTGAACCCGTATTCTGACCCCAAAATGTCCTTCACCTTTGTCGACCAGCTCCAATCAGTTCTGAAACCAAAGCAGTGACCAGAACATAAGTGGGTTCGTTTCAATAATCAGGCATACAAATACAAGTAACAATACATTTCATCATGGATGACAGTTTTACAAAGGTCGCTTTAAGATGATAGTTTTGTAAGCATTCTACTATTCATATCATAGTCGAAATATCCAGATAGCTTCTGTAAGTATATTCTCATGTTATCAACTGGAAATATGAATACAATATTATTTTTGCACAACTGAGAAAACAATAGAGAAAAACATCAGTTTCTGGTGACAAAAGGCGTACTATAGTATTATAGATCAATGTACGCTTTCTATTCCCATCGGCTCTTCTTTTGTTCATCCTTACGCTCAGTGTTTACTATGAGAAATAAATGCAACGTAATAAAATCAGCTGTTTTGTTTACAAAACACATTTTCTACTTTATATGATTGTCCAATCTTCAGTGTATTCTACTGCTGAACATATGCGACTTAAGTTAATCCAGTATAACTATGCGATTAAATAGACTATTTTCCGATTGAAACAATACATCCGCAGGAAAAAAAATGACTAAAGTGACGCAATTAACATGTATCGATATGGCTTCCTTCCATAGGTACTTTAGGACAGGGCCCTGTCTTTATCAAGAAGAAAAAAAATCACGATCGTCTATACATAATAAAAAACAAGGTCAGCAACTTAAGCAGGATGCTGAAGGGCACCCATCGAGAATTAGTGTCAACAAATCAATAAAAATGCGCCCAAGTTGGTTACTTTGTTGTTTATTATGTATATAGGCTATCGTGATTCTTTTTGTCCTCAAGTACCTGTGATTCCTTCTTATCAAGTAATGCATTCGCTTGAATAGATAAAGGTGGCTATACAATGAGTCATATTTGCAACAATCACTTATATTCAAGTTGGATTTAGCATACATCCCTATGTCAGCACTCATTGAAATATTTAAGAAGGTGTAATGCCTCTCCAGTTGCCAATAAACAGTAATTCAAATTAGAGAGAGAAAGTGTGGCATTAGGTAAATCAAATATGGGAACTAATATGAGTTGTATGTTTTGCAAAGTCAAATTAAATTCAGATATTTAAATAGAGGTACCAGTGGGGTACCAGTGTGTCGCCAGATGAACCTCCTGATACTTACTGTTCGTCTTTCTTCGCCCTCTCTGTGAGCAAGTGCCCGACAAGCGCCATTGTGAAGGACTTTGTGATAGAGCCAATGTTGAACATGGTGGACTCATTCACGGTTGTGCCCAGGTCTACATCGGCCAATCCAAACCCTTGTGCCCAGCTGTCGTTTCCTGGTAACATGCATAAGAATATAGCATCAAATGAAAGTATCGGAGTTAAACGTTTTTTGAGATGTTAGGAGGTGTTTCAACTTGAGTTACATTGATAAGTCATGGGCCTTAGATGAAATTATATCAATGTCGAAGATGAAAAATAATATTGATTGGAGCTAGCAGCCTAATTAGTTTGACAGCTTAGCTGATGTTAACACTGTAACATGTTTAAATATAAGCACATAGAAATATGACAGACTTTTCACCATTCGTAACTGTATGAACTGCACTGTTTCCTATAGTTAAAATAACAAAATGATATATTAATACGGCGACTTCACCATTAGCAAGAAAACATTGAAATTAGGAATTGAAATATGGAACGCTGTAGCTGTCTTAAATGGACATATGACTAGTCATAGAGTACATTATATGGAGTCGATTTGTCACTACATAGAATCAGCATGTCATTATTATCATTAAGAGTCAACTTGTCGATATATGGAGCCACTTGCCATTATAAAGATTCGATTATACAGAGTTAATATATCTTCATATATAGTCAACTTGCCATGATATAGATTCAACTTTTCCTTAAATGAGGACAATCTTTCCATATACAAAATCAACATGGCGTTATATACCGCGTGAAAGTAGTAATATATGAAGTCAGTTGTATCAAAAGTATTAAACAGTGCATAATTGCATTCACTATGTTTAAAAATACACAACCACGTGTAATACAATTCCTTCAATATTTATGAAACATTCTTCGTTACGATAGCAGACAAGAAAGGCACTAAGATGCTTTCGATCATGTTGAAGTTTAGAACATTCAAATAATTACATAGATAAAAAATCTACATATAAAAACATGTGTAAAATTAAAAGGTTAAAATACAATACCATGTCTATGAATAAATTAAATATGAATGTAAATAACACTTAAATATTTTGGCAAGAACTAAAAAGAATGGCGGGAAGGACAAGAAATGAACCTAATATTGACATAAATTGTTGGTTTGCACATTTTAAAAATTTGTTCGCAACAGCAACGGATGAGAATGGTGAACAACAACATTTGGAAGAAAACATAGGTGATGGCATGGATGATGTTGAAAATGCTTTATTTAATAATTTGATATCAGAGGAATATAAGAATATTAAGAACATAAATGAGAATAAGGCAAGTGGCGGAATACTTATACCTCAACATATACTACATGGTATTAATGTTACATGCATTATTTAATAGGATATTTACATCCTCCACATATCCAGAAAAATGGACAAAAAGCATTATCATACCTTTACATAAGAACGGAAGCACTAATAACCCAAGTAATTATAGAGGTATATCCCTCATAGACGTTTTAAATAAAATATATACATCCATTCTGAATAGAAGATTAACTTTTTATGTGGAAGCATATAATAAATTGAATGAGTGTCAAGCAGGTTTTCGTGCAGGTTACTGTACTGTTGATAATGCCTTTATATTATATTCCATTGTAAATAAATATTTTCAAAAAAAGGGTAAACCAGTTTATGTAGCATTTATAGGTTTCCAAAAGGCTCCGTAAACAGACCCATTTTGTTTGAAATCTTAAAACGTAAGAATATAAAGGGATTTTTATACTCATCTATTAAATCCATATATGCCTCCGTGAAAGCTTATGTTAGAACACATCAAGATATTTAGGATACATTTAATTGTTCACTTGGCTTGAGACAGGGGTGCTGTCTCAGTCCGATCTTATTTGCTCTTTTCATTGATGAGTTTTATGGTATTTTATGTGAAAACAATGTTCGTGGTATACAGCTTTTTCCAGATCTGACAGAAATATTTTACTTATGTTTGCAGATGATATTGCATGTATATCTGACACAGTGGTCTGCAAAAACAGCTTAATTTATTACATAGTTTTTGTATAGAATATAAACTTCAAGTAAATGTAGAAAAAAACAAAATTATAGCCTTTAAAAAGGGAGGTATGTTATCAAGAGCAGAACACTGGACTGATGCTGATTCAGAACTCAGTATTGTTAATGGTTTTAACTATGTAGGTATACATTTCACTAATAGACTGTCACTATTTAAAATGGCAGAGAGTATGTGTATAAAAGCGAAAAGGGTCTTATGTCTATCCTTAAATCACTTGATTTTTGTGAATGTTTACCCTATTCAACGTTTTTTTTTAAATATTTGATATAAAAATACAGCCAGTTATGTTATATGGGGCGGAAATATGGGGATGAAATAATTATGTATGTTTAGAAAATGTTCATTTATTTGCGTGTAAACGTTTCTTAAATGTAAAACCATCAGCTTGTAATGATGCAGTTCTAGGGGACCTGTGACGGTTTCCTATATATATAAATTCAGCCAAACGTTGTATTAGTTATTGGCTAAGAATACTTAATATGCCTAATTATAGATACATGAGGATATGTTATGATATGCAAGTACATTTTGATAGTTTAGGATATAGTAATTGGGCGAGCAATGTCCGGCAACATTTATATTTAAATGGCTTTGGTTATGTGTGGGAAAGTCAATATGTACCAAATCAAAAATTATTCCTTGCCATTTATATTACTAAGATTAAAGGACCAGTACGTGCAAAATTGGTATGCACAATGTTGTAAAAATGTAAAATTATCGTACTATTGGAAATACAAAAGAGATTATAATGTTGAATGTTATGTGAATTCAATAAATATTGACAAGTTTAGGACATGTTTAGCACATTTTAGAAGTTCTGCACACTGTCTTATGATAGGAACAGGGCACTATTACAATATACCTAGAGAATACAGAGACTGTCCTTATTGTGAGTGTTATTTGGAGGATGAGTATAATTTTATATGCATCTGTCCATTGTATAAAAATATTCTTTCTATATATAACCAAAACATCTATTATGAGAATCCATCTGTTGAAAAATTCCATAGTCTTATGTCATGTAGAAATGTAAATGTCATTAAAAGATTAGTAATGTATATTTATTACGCAGTTAAATCAAGAAATAATAATCGGTGACATTGTATTCCCAATTTGTAAAAAACAATTTATTATATGTATATGCTTATAGGTATATATTTACAGATATTGTTCTAATTATATGCATGTGTGCCTAAATTTATATTAAAAGTGTATGTTTGTATACTTGTCATGACACAATATATGTTTGCATGTTTAAAATATTTATGTAAATATTTTGTGTATGGGCTGGAGGCCTTATCATAATAAATCTTTGACTTGACTTGACGATAGCAGTTCGATTGAACCATAGTCTAAATATTGGGTCAGCCTTCTTCTATCCCGAAATAGCAGTTCCATTGAACCATAGTCTAAATATTGGGTCAAACCATAGTCTAAATATTGGGTCAGTTCTCTACCCGAATAGCAGTTCCATTGAACCATAGTCTAAATATTGTGTCAGTTTTCGGCTAGCCCGATATAGCAGTTCCATTGAACCAGAGTCTAAATATTGGGTCAGTTTTCGGCTAGCCCGATATAGCAGTTCCATTGAACCATAGTCTAAATATTGGGTCAGTTTTCTGCTAGCCCGATATAGCAGTTCCATTGAACCATAGTCTAAATATTGAGTCAGTTTTCTGCTAGCCCTAAATAGCAGTTCCATTGAACCATAGTCTAAATATTGGGTCAGTCTTCTGCTAGCCCGAAATAATGTAATGGTAACAGCATAGATCTTATGAACAAAGTATTTAACCCGCGTCGGTGAATTTATGGAACGTCGGTTTTTTCCATAAACTTTTTTAAAAACTACAGTTCTTACATTTATTTATTATTTATATTTAAAGAGCATTGTTTCCCGATTCTAAATATGTCTTGTTTTTGAAAAACACTTAAATATTAGATGAGATATCGTGCATTTTGTACCTTGAAAATAACACATTTCCGACCGGAAACAGCTGACAAACGATCGGTATCCCTTTAAAATCGATCTTTTTTTCCTTTCGAGATAAAACGATCGAAACAGCTGACCTCTACCTCCTGTCGGAAAATAGCGATCCTTTTGTTTCGAACGTTCATATCCAGTCGAATAAAATCGAACATAAGACGGGTTTTATTAGTAAAATGTTTGATTTATTTGTAGTTAAAGGAAGAAACTAGTGTTTAAAATCACACGTTTTTTTTACGAAATGCATTAACGGTACATCCGTTGTTTTAGACCAGTATAATATTGTGATCTTAAACGAATCATATCCTGATTCACGAATACCGAAATTGTGATGTTGTTGTTGTTGTTGTTGCATCTTTGTAGCCTTATAACTTATGGGTGACTCTTAAATCTTAATTCTTCTATATTTTTTAATCAGATGGTAGTATACAGTACTGAAATATGCTCCAAGAATAAAATTAAAAGTTTTGATACCAAATGCTTAGGATTAAATGTTTATGAGTTTATGAAAAGATAACATTAGGTCTGTGTGTGTTGTTAGTATGAGTAATGATTCCCGATTCTAAATATGTTTTGTTTTTGAAAAACACATTTATATTAGCTGAGATATCGTGTATATATATGAGAAATATGTGTACAGCCTGACCGGGACTCAAACGGGGGACATTCAATGCTCTAATGACTGAGCTGGATGTGTCACAACTAATCCCTAACTGTTAAGGGAAATCCGGTTGCTTTTGGCCATCACAATAACAATAATTGTAATTTATATATATAATATTTAAATGAAAAATTGCCATTTAATTTTGTATTTTTCATATTATGTAAAAGTTGAGCATTTATAAATGAATTATATATTTTAATATCTTGAGAACTCTGTGGCTAAATGGTTACAACTGCAAAGATTCAATCACGTAGCTTCTTTCCATTGTGGGTTCGATTCTTAGCAGTGACACTTTCTTCATCTGAGTAAGCCATCCAGCTTGCTTGTGGTAGGTTGGTGGTTCTGGTTGGGTGCATATGTGCACTCTGGAGACTTCCTTTACATATTATTATATATAAGCCAGACATCACTATATAACTACACATACAAATTCCACTGACTTATGTTATTACAATGTAAAAACACTGTAAAATTCTAAGTGTGCCTACTGTTAGTGCATGACTCAAACCAACGACTCCTGTCGTCCTGGAGTTCCAACAATAAATATAACGCGACAGATACTTCTATCCACACATACTACACCTTTCCCTTACCCACAGCGGCCAGAACAAGCGCACCACCATGGTGTTCTACCAACTGAGTTAACTG
Source organism: Solen grandis (assembly GCA_021229015.1). NCBI lineage: Eukaryota > Metazoa > Mollusca > Bivalvia > Adapedonta > Solenidae > Solen > Solen grandis. The sequence goes on along the minus strand of JAIFHC010000123.1, from coordinate 17,083 downwards.
GACAGATAGTCCTACCTACAATTTCAGCTACATGACCATTTAAACCTTTCACCTATTGGGCTACAATTAAGTTAAACTGTTACTTAAATTTTGCCTCAACAATTAAATTCCAGTAATTTTATTGAAACAGTCATGACATCTTGGAAGTTATAAAAAAAACGCATGGCACACTGAGCCTTGGTGCACTCAGAGTGCCAGAAATTTACTCAATGAGCTTTTGAGCCATTTTCCATCATTTGTGTCAAAGCTTTATGGTTTGTGACTTATAAAGTTGGTGTTTTTCATCCATTCAAACTTTAACTTAATTTAACCTGATCAATTGCATATATGCACCCCAACAAAATGTTAAGTATATTCAAGTCAAACAAAAACAATAAAGCCATTGGCTTGTATGAATTTTCTTAAATCTATTCAACTGAGATGTTATGAAATTAGTTATCCTAACCAAACTGGGCATACATCATATATATTGTCTGTTTCTTATTGTACCCAAGCAAACTTCATGTGTATTACATGCATAAGAGCATTTGGTAATATATATTTATTTAGATCAATTATTCATACCTATGATTAGTTCTAGTTGTTAAATTTTGAACATATTTCTGCAGACTAAGGATAACAATATTACTGGTATAACTGAGGTGCACCTGAACAAACTGCATGTGTGTCCTGCATTTTGGTTATTCTTCATTGTTTCTTAAAAATCCAAATCCTTATTTTAGATGTATAATGTTGAACTAATTTCTAAAGTTTTAGGAAATTGATCATGGTGTAATTTAAATCCAACATAATTGAAAAGCATGGGCATAACCATGTAATTATACAGTTGACGTGTTTTAGCGGCCATCATATTAGGCGGTCAATCTATATTCAGCGGTCAGTTTTAATATTATCAAACAAGCATTTTGTTTTGTTTAACCTTCATTTAGCAGCCACCTCTGTAAAGCAGTCTCTTTTTCTTACTCTCTCGAATGACTGCTTAAAACAGGTTTGACTGTAGACAGACAGACAGACATATCTTTATTAAAGTCTCACTATTGTACAATTTAAAACATCTTACAAGGATATATGTTTATATAAAACACAATAGTAAGTAAAACATAAAATTGTACAATACCACTCAGTAAAGAATTATGAGAGACTATGAAAGTAAAATATATATACATATATAAACGGAAATTACAACAATAATACTTTAGGCTCTAGAGTCTATATATTGCACACATGTTTATCAACATTTAAGAGATAAAATACAAAAATATGACAAACAGCTTAAAACAGCGAATAAAGTCGAATTATAAACTATTTACATCTATACAGATAATGTCTTCTCTTCTCTAAAATAGCACAGCAGGTTTTGGCACTTTGTTTGATAATAGCATCATCAGATAAAATATATTTCAGTTTGTCTGTGTCGTTTAAATAGGGAAACAGTTGATTTATTGAATTAATTTTGTCAATACATTTACATAATCAGTTGAATTGGAACCAGTTCTTATGGCTTGAATGGTTGGACCTGTTCCATCCATGATTATAAAAAATCATTAACTCATTAGAAATAATACTCTTAAGTCTCCACTGCTTTGCGCTTGGCGTTCAAAGATATATGTTTAGGACTGGTTGACTCACTGTTAGGATTATGACGAACTGGTGTGTTATAAAAATTATGACATGTCTGGTGTGATATCAAAGTGATGCAGAACTATATACCTGCCTAATGTAAACAAAGTCCCAAGATTACTAAAATGATGTCAGTGAAACACTTAATCCAAGCAATCAAAATTATTTAGACAAACAATGGAATAACTCTTGATGGACAATTTTGTGCATTGTGCAAATCTTTAATCTTAACTAGTAACGGCAAATTCACAGGGGGCAGTCTCAGAACTCCAAAACTAAATGGCTCAACATTCAACAGGTGTATTAAGGCTTTGGGTTCTTACTCTATTATCACAGCCATATAAGAAGGGGGGGGGGGGTAAGTCTGAGATTGTTCATCATCTATTTTAATACAATCAAACTTGTTAGTGTGTTTCATCATTATTAAAGCAAGGAAGAATTTAAGGCTGAGCCGCTGTTTTTCTTTTCATTCTGAAATGAATGCTTAATCAGGATATATTTTTTTCATTATTGTGTTTTTATGATAACAGTTGGAGATACATATATATATGGCTTTGAAAAAGAAAGAGTGACACATACCTTTTTCTTAGGCATCTATGGGTGCTATCCCTTAATTTGTCTTATGACACCTATGACTAACATTTTATGTCCCATAGAACTCCCAGAATTCAGTTATGGAAAGAGGGGTCACAGAACAGGTACTCAAACTCACAACAGTGGAGGGAGGGTGTAACTGTAGCTCAGTTGGTACCCTTTTAAATAAAAGGTCTAAGGTGTTGTTGTTCAGACACAAACTCAAATAGCAAACTTATTGCCCTGAGTCAGGCTGTACATTTTTTTTACCCTGTAACATGCAAAATATTTTTTAAACGCTCGAAGTCCTGACATTGATTAGAACAGTTTCAGCAAAATAACCAATGACCAAAAATCTGGTAACTCATTACAACTGTTAACAGTAATGTTTCATATTTTAAGTACATACATGTCATGTGAATTAGGAACAGAAACAAAAGAATTGAAATAAAATTCCATAAATTTATCAATTTAGACCATTTCAGACTATAAATATTCAGTGTTCCAATGTTGATAGGCCCTCCGCCAATGTAATTTATACTCAAATATTTCACTACATTGGATTATGAAAGCTGTTGTTTGCAATGAAATTACTTTCAAATAATTATTATTGTATAAATTCAGAACAATGTGTTATGAACTCATAATGAGGGACAGAGAGATTTTTTTCTCTCAATGTGACATCACGAGTACTCATCATATGAGAGAGAGAGAGAGAGAAGGCGGGTGGGGGTGGGAGGGAGAGTTTACTCATGACTGTCAGGAAAATCATCTGTATATAGACTGTATATAGTTAGTGAGTTAGGTGAGAATATCGGCCTGCAGGCGCGGGATACACACGATTACTGCTTGCACTCATGTGACCAGGGCCTCAAAATATATTCTAATTTGATGACGAGCTTCTCTGTGTGTAGAAGCTAGTTCGTGCCTGGTTCATATAAACCTTGTGCTTATTACCAGAGACGGAGTATTATAGGCTGTCTTGTAGACATACTGCTTAGTTACCAGTCATTTGAGAGCATTGCGTTTTCTTAAGCTAGCTTCTGAGTGCATGGAAATTATGTGTGTAAACTTACCTACAAGCTTTTCGCTAGGGCTCTGAGCGCTCTGTCGATTGAGGTCTGGGACTGGCCCAGACATTGGTAGGAGTGAAGCTTGGAGGGCTCTGACATAGCTCAAGCTCGAAAGAGATAGTCACGGTGAGGTTTCATGATAGGGGCTGTGAAACAGCCAAGCCAAGAAAACGGGTCTGTGTATGAGACACAGTATTTTAAGGCTCGGGACAAAGTCTAGCATTCTGTTTAACATAGGGTTTTTCATTAGGTAGGAAAAAATTGGTTTGGGATCGCTAAGCACAGTATAAGCTGGGAAGACGACTAGCCACCTTGCTGGCATGGGACTTGTATATACTTTAGTTTAGATCTATATGTTGTGTCCCATAGCTGAGGTGATGTTTAGTTTTCGTTCCCCAGGTTTTTTCGACTGTATATATGTATATAAACTTTATGTGTGGGTTGTTTTCTAGAGCTAGGTAGCTCATGATACAGTTTGAAGCCTTTGTATAACGTTTAGCTAAGACACTGTCACCTTACAGAACGCCCGAAAAATTCAATAAAGGTCTGAGATCAGGGTTTTATCATAAGGATATCAACAGCATCCTGACAATGACAGAGAAAGGGGGGAGAGTTTACTCGGGGGTTTAAAATTTCCTTAAGGGGAAGGGGAGGGGGGGGGAAGGGGGGGGAGAGAGAGAGAGAGTTTTACTCGTGACAGAGAAAGAAAGAGAATTTATTCAATAAAAGAGAGAGAATTTCCATTACTCATAACAGAGAGAGAGAACGGGGGGGGAGAGAGAGAGAGAGAGTTTTACTCATGACAGAGAGAGAAAGTGGATTTATTCAAAAAAAAAAGAGAGAATTTCCATGTAATCAAAGTACTATTAGTTATTCTATTTAATTTATTAAAACTTCAGTGAAGCAGAAATGCCATATGGATTGCATTAATTGGTAAATACCTGAACTCACTGAGGAGTAGCAAACATAAAACCTGATCAACCTCCTTTAATAGACTTTTAGACTAATCTGATTTAATACTTGTTGTTCAGGTCATTTCCATGTGTGATTAGACTAGTGGTAAGATCAGGAGTTTGAATCTGTAGTGTTGCAAAGTTTTATGTTGATATGATGGTTTCTTGAAAAGAAATGTGACTGACAGTATATCTAAGATAACATCATTCAATGACTGAATCCATGAATCAAGTTACTTAGTAGATGTGTAAATTCAGGGTCTCTTTATATAAAGTTAAAATAACTTAATATTGAACTTTTGAGTTTCCATATAACCAATGAGTTTAACTAAATAATTTAATCAATACAGTTCTAGTTACAATAGCAGTATCTTAAAATGCATGCACATACATGACTGTATGTCCCAAAGTAACTTAAAGTGACTTCACAATTAGAATCAAGGTGGTTTGCAAATTAATACAAAATGCAAATCATGATAATATCAACAGAACTAAGTTTTCTGTAAATATTATGTTTTCATTAGCATTATTTTGAATTGTGTATGCTCTTCGATCCCCACCCCACAAAAAAATGTTTAAAATCAAAACCTTTGGACCTGAAGTCATGTATACATACTATAATGATTCAGTAAATTCAGGTATTCTGTTGCTTGCTGCGACACAGATAGATCCCATTCTTTTAACTGTTTGTTTGTTGGGTTTAACGTCCAACCAACAGTATTTCTGTCATTTTGAGACTATGTCTACTTGAGACAGGTAAAGTGCTGCTACACTGCAATATAACACCGTAGACATTAAGCATGATATCACACTATCATGCTTAGTCACATTACTCTGACACAAGGTTAACCAGTCCTGGAACTATCCTCATATGCTGATCGCCAAGGAAGAGAGCTATACCAGTACCAATTTTTATGACTTTGGTATGTCGCAGCCAGGAATCAAACTTACAACCTAGCTCCCATTCCCAAAGCAGATGCTCTAACCACTCTGCCACTGGGAATGTTCATTTTTTTGACTATTTATTCTACATTGAATGCAGTCTGAAACAAAAAAGGTCAACAAAAGGTTAAATTAATATCAAATATCTATCGCCCATCATTAAAAAAAGTATTCAGTCCAACAGTTTTCTCTGCCCAGGGTCTCTCTATATGCAGATACAGTATATAGATCGAGAGACCCTGCTCTGCCTTATACTTCAACAAGGCAAAGCATTCCTCGTGCTTGTGTGATTTCAATGTCTGAGAAATGCCTCAATCCATCCAACATTTCCTAGAAAGACACAGCTCTGCCCTACGGGTCTTTTCTATGTTTCGCCCATGGGTGCCTGGATAGCGTTGTGGTAACGCGATTCGCTTCTCACCAATGCGACCCTGGTTCGATTCCTGGTCAGGTACGTGAGAGGGTACACTAAGTATACAGTGGTGGCTCGTCCAGACACGTGAATTTTCCTCACAATTATGACCACATATGCCACCAACAGAGCCATCTCGATTGATTGATATAAGTTGTGAGAACTTGTTTCGTAATCAATATATAATAAATGATGGTTAACTTTTTTCTCCCTTACATAGAACTTTCATTTCTGTCAGTCAGAATGCTGTTTAGCCAGTGTGCACATAATGTTAAAGGTTTTAAGCTTTCAGGGTGAGTACATTCTCTACTGACTGATCTTCTGGATGACTTGCACAAATCTCTCAGTAAAAAGGGTTAATTGCTGGACAATCAAAATCCCCTTGGTCAAAATGTGGTAGTGTGTTCCATTTATTGTTTATTCTGCAATAAATACTATCTGAAATGAAAAGAAAATGTAACAATGAGTACATTGTTATCATTAAGTCATTTTATTTTTTTTATCATTTTTTAAATTATTACATATGATACAACTCAATAAAATTACAATAACATTCTGCACTGTAACAGGGGTGATAATCAGCAAGTTCTATACATACAAAATTTAAAAAAAAAAAAAAAAATGCTAGATCAAACTCACTAATAGCTAACATTTTGCACTCCAGATGAAAAAGTTATATCTATCTTCCCTTCTTATCTCCAAAGATAAATATTGAGGAGTAATAGTAAACAATAAAAAAAATTAAAAAATAAAATGAAACAATAGCTCATAAAAACTCTAAGATATGAATCAATTGAAAAATCAGTGCTTTTAGAAAGGATCTACAGATAGACAATAATAAGTTTTTGAAAAAGTTCAAAGACGGAATTTGGAAACTTTTAAGGAGTAGTTTAAAATGTTTATATTCTATAATAAGTTATAATACTGCAACAAAAAGAGTAATTTTGGTCTCTCAATTTGCATGTGCGCTAGCATCAGCTGCTTATCTACGTGGTATTTTTGTCTGTTGCAAATGTGTGTACGTAGTGCTTATCACGTGACCCCTCAGCCGTAATGTTTGGTATGTCATTTGCCTGCAGCATGTGGGGTTTACATAAAATCCTACGGAGCGAGTAGATGTGTAAACAAGACTGTTCTCTGAAACATGTGTGCCTCTTGCTGAAGCGCTGTCACAGACGTACGGACAGACGACGGAAAGGGATCCGTATGTGTCACATGCTGTAAGCAGATGTGACACAACAAAATCGCAAGAAACTGTGATGGGGCATTAGATCTGAATACACGATATATACAACACACACGCAAAGTTTACTCAAAACTTACTTTAACATGCCCCTTCTAATCATTACCAATTAAGGCTGTTATAAATGTAACTACCATTTCCTTTTTATGACTGGTTCTGACACCATTCTCACCTGCTACAGCTTTTTATAAATGCCTTTGAAGATTATGTATGTCGGGACTGCTTTATCAAAATTCAAACATTCCTAAGTGATCTTGAACTCACACTCACTCACACACACACACACACCTTTGATTATAGTTTTCAAGGGCACAATGATTTATTTACAAAACACGGCATATAGATTTATAGAACTTTGTGGCACATACACTTTCTAAGTATTTAAATGCATTTACATAAATCCAAATCATGATTAGAAAAAAATGACATCTGTAGAAAATATTGTTATAGATTCATATTATGGATTTAGAAAAGAACTGCCCAGAGTCCGCGTGAGATCTCCATTACACATTCGGAACACTTCGTCCAATACATAGGGTAAAACATACCTCACAATGTGTCAATACGTCAGTCTATTATAGATTGCTCTTCAAGATGATTGCACATGTAATTTTACTGACCCAGATCATGATCGGTTGGAAACTTGCATGTGAGCATGATTTTGATCAGGGTCATTGAAACGCTTGCTCGTTATGTAAACTTCAATATTACGTAACAGTACGTAACTAATACCCGCAACAGATCTTCCCGGGCCACGGAAAATATTCTTCCACAATGGGTGACATTTATCATACCAATTTATATATGAATTTGGTAAATCTCGATCAAATTTAATTCCCCGGTCTCCAGGCCGCGTCTTCAAATGCATTATGGACGACGGATATTTTGTGACCCAAATATTTACAATGAATATACCTTTATTTCTCCACACATGTCAATTTTAAATAGATACACTTTGAACATGGCAACAAAATATTTACAACATTCATGTAACGAGTGCGATAAGAAACTAGATTTTCGTTTGTTCTATACAACCGATAGTGCACTCTGCTCTGTAACCATATCAAATATTTGTAGATTTTGAGATATTTAAGGCCGAAGAAATAAATGACATATAACGAAAAAATTGCATTGACCTTTGCGATTTTCCGAGAACGGAATTGACTAAGACAATGCGACAATATACAATATACTGAAGTCATGCGAATTAGTCAAAAACTAAGGAATGCAGCACCAGACATCTGAATGTAGCTTCGTGGCAGCACACACACACACACACACACACACACACACAGTCAGATGTTTCTAACACGCCATGGCATCAAATGCCGTCAGTCTTTACAAAACCTATAGAAAATGTTGGGGCACACATCCTGTTAAAATATGAGCTTATCTGGGAGCTTCGCAACAATTTAATTCATTTTCAGATCCAAAGCTTGGTAATAATTTAAATCCTTTTTCTCCAAAGTTCGAAACTTGGATCAACCATAGAACCTGGTCTTTCCAAGTCTGAAAAAACCGTACACGGAAGCGCACATCTACAATGTAATGAATACATTCTGTGAAAATTACATAGAAGAAATGATGGCTGTAGAATGCTAAAAATATTTAGTAGCTAATTTTAACCCTGATGTCATATAACGTCAGATAAGCATTCAAAAGGGACAAAGTCACGTTAACTGCTGTTGAAATGTCATGATATTGGCTCATAGGAAACCTGTTTTAATATGAACCTCAAAATGAAGAAGAATGAATACTAATAACTATATTTTGTTTGTCTGAACAAACCATGGGGCTTTCTGCTCTGCAAACCATAGCAAACCTTAAAATATTCATAACATAATTATCTTGCATTACATTATCTCTAAAAATTGAAGGAAATCTACCAGAATTGAAAGCTGTAGAGCACAAAATAATTTGATAGCAGATATAAATTTAGACGTCAAATGATGTCATATGTCTAAAGAGCTTGCCCCCTGTTACAAAATCTAAATGTCATTTGAAAAGACTACAAATTACACCCATAGAACCTTGATAGAAAATTCATTGTTTTTGAGATATTTAAAGGCATACGTGAACAATTAATGCAGTTATTTTCTATATAGACAAAGGAGGAAAATTAAAACTATCCATGATAATTTTTTAAAACTTTGCATGAATAACTGCATTGTGCAGGTATGCTTTTAAGGCCATGACAATTATGATTTTCCGTAAACAGAAGTGACAGTGCTCCAGAAGGGCCAGTTGTGCAGATGGACAAATCCTGCGCCTATAGTGTAAATTTTATGCAAATCTGTCAAAAAAAAACACAAAAAAAACAGAAAAAAAAAAACAACAACAACAACAAAAAAAAAACAGAGCAAGACCTGTAGAGCTTAAAATCATTTCATTTTGCCTAAAATTTAGTTAATGTCATGACGTCTATTAAATTACGACAAACATTACAACAACCATCATATAAATGTATAAAATAATTGTCAGTGTGTATTTGTGGTCAAGATTTCATGCACATCTGTAAGATTCAAAACACCTTGGTTCGAAAGATTTATCTGCATTAAATGACCTTTGACCTCAAAGTGTGACCTTGGCCTAAGAGCTGTCGATCTCTTGCATGCAGCACTCCGCCTCATTGACGTTAACACAACTGGACATCAAGTTATTTGAACATCCAGTGATCCATCTCTGAACAATCAAATTCAGCTCTGTGGCCTTTGACTTTGACATCTGAGCTTGGAACCTAATTCTTGTGCATGCCACTTCAGCTCATTGAAATACATATTATTGCCAAGTTATTAGGAAATCCTGCTAACCATGTCTAAGTTACAACCCCGACAATGAAATCTGGATGACCTGATGAACTATAATGCGCATACACCGTGAGGACATTGTGATGACTATATCAAGCTCCCGAAGTGGGCTCGACAACAATTATGTGAGAAGATGGTTTATTTGTTTAGTTATGGTCAGGGTTAAAGTTTTTCAATGTATACATTTAAAAAAAGGAGATAAATTGGTCAAAATGGACTTAAGAGTTATGATCCTTTACGGAAATATACCCCTAGTTATAGTGAACAGTATATGTGAAGTTTGATGACAGAAGCTTTAATAGTTTAGAAGTTATGGTCAAGGTTAAAGTTTTTTCCGACGACAACGCCAATGACATCGAAATCAGATTGATAACAAGCCAATGACACCAAAATCAGATTGATGACCTCAACATTTTTCTCGGTGGGGTGGGGGACGGGGAGCTTTCCTTATTGTTAAAATTTTATGTTGCTGGCTCTTCAAGACACCAATTTAAAATGAACCTCATTCCCCAAAAAGATGGCTGTCCTACAAGGTAAAAACCTTTCACTGACCCTCTTTCAATGCATTACACAAATTATAATGGTACATTTCAATGTAACAACTTTGGGAGCTGCACATTACATGAACTTAATGTTTTCCCTTTCAAATGATTTCCGAGGTGAGGAAAAAGGGAATTTATATCTGTAATAGGGACCTTGCTAAGGTTCCATGTTAGAAAGAAGACCCATGTAACACAAAAGCTGTAATAAATTTATAATTTTAATTTTGTTATGTCATTAAAATGAAAAGTTGTCAAATAAACTGTGTAGGTATAATCAAATAAACTGTGTAAGTAAAACTTGCGCGTATATTTTGTTGCGTGTATGTTGGAGAGGGAGATCATCAAAAATATCTGTTTATAAGTACATGTAACAAATGTGTCATAGGAACTCCTCTATTAAATCTGTACCTCATAGATATTCATTTACATTTTTTTGACTTGATGAGGATTCATTTATCCAACTTAAAATGGTCTATGAAAACATTTTTTTAGAATATGATTTACATTATTGTATGCATATGATCAAACAGAAGATACCTGCTCTCTTTACCTATGCATCTGAGACAAAAAAATAAAGATGTTGCACCACAACAGTATAACTGGTATGTAAACAATGCATTGAAAGTAACCAGCCTTTGATCATGAATATATACCACGATATACAACAAGAAATCATTTCATAAAACAAAGCAATTTCACCAATTTGTCAAGCACAGTTTACTTCACTATCCATCTGAAACTGCAGGAACCAAAATATTTCTAAATGGAATAGCCATAGTACAAACTCAATGAATATTCTACAGAAGTGCCTGACAAAATGGAACCAAGTTGCATAAAACTATAAACTACAGTATATAAGTATGCACAATTATAAAAGATTAACTTTTCAGTCAGGTTACAAAAAAGAGCAATCAATTTTCAGCAAATTCATATTTCATTCCATTACTTTGCCATATATAAACTATCAACTTACACCAGAAAAACAGGTGAAAGAATCCATGTTGCAATCTCTTTGAATCTGTTGCTCAAGGAGGATTTATAATATGAATATAGTGTCACAGTACAATTCACTGCACATTCCTACAGTATACCAGGGGTCTTGTGTTTGACTCCCATGGCTGCTGAACATTTTCCCCCCAAAACATTTAGCATCAAACATATTGCTATTGGACTATGACATAGGCCTGTGTTATGCTGCTTTAAAGTTGTTATGTAACTCTTGGAATTCAGAGTTTTCTATGCACCTATCAATATTGTGCCCCAGGGTTTGTGGGGAGGGGGTATACATGGTACTTTTGACAGAAGAATGTTCTCAACAGGCTGGAATCCTGTGCAAACTGCAAAGTATATCCATTTGACAATTTCTATTGCTTTTTGGTGATGAAAGAAAAATCAAGTTTCCCTGTCAGGTTAGCCCATACCCCTCCTGGGGCAAAATATTGATAGGTGCACTAAGAGAGACCTTAAAAATATTAAACATTTGCAAGCAGTCTGGACAGGTATTAATTAACAGTATTATATCATTCCATATAATTTGCAAAAGCACTTTTTAAACATTTTTTTTTTCAAAGATCTGCTGTCTGTTGGAACTTTTTCCGGTGCACAAGGTCTTTATGGTCACAAAACATTTAGATTTCCCCTTAAAGTGCTTGGGGTTCACATGCACAATACTCTCAAATCCATCAATCAGTATGTAAAAGTTCTTTTTAACAAATACAGTGTATGTGAAGTCAAAAGTTAATATGTTAATATGTTAATATGTCATTAAAGTAATCTCAATCAGGGAAATTTCTTCATATCTGAAATAAAATTGTCAACATCACATGATACAAACATGTCTGTGATGTCATGCCATTAGAAAGTGGAATGTTATTGGTTAACTGTCTTACATATACAGAGCAATAACGAAGAGAAACCGGCTGCAGTGGCCAAGTGGTTAGAGTATTTCTCTCAAATATATCGCCCTTGGGTTAGCTCAACCCCTTTAAAAGCCAGGGATCTTGGGTTCAAATCCTGCTCTGGTACTCTATATAAATATCGTATCCCATGTATAGCACATACTGTCAATCTGAGATTGGTAATGTCCACTGAGGTGTTACCTGGAACATGCGCAGATTCAGCAATTTGTCTCCGGGGGGGGGAGGGGGGGTTAACAGCAATAATAACCATGTCCAATGGGGTCTTGTCTCTATTCTTTTATGCATAATAGCTAAATCTCAGGGGTCTGTCTGCCCCCCCCCCCCCCCCCCCCTCTAGATCCACGCATGTGGAAAACCAGCGTTTTATTTTCCATGCAATCATGTCGAATTGGATATTAATGTCTGCATTGTCCTGTGAGTTCATGGAGAAACTATAGCCTACTCATATAAGTAACTCTTTGTCATGGTACCAATAACTCTTAATAGGAGAAAACTATGCATAAGTGGCTGGGTAGCTCTGTTGATAAAGCATTCCTCATATCTAAATGTCCTGGGTTCATGTCTTGGTCAAACTGCACATTTTTCTTAACTTGTGACATATGAAGCCCAACATCATCGGACTGCATGTGATCAGAGATCATATTCATCTTATTCACTTTGGCAGGGAGTATGACATGGTACTCAATAACTCACAACAGGGAAGAAATCATTACAGTGTGTGTAAACGACCAGGTAGTTCAGTCTGTACAGGTAATTACCTTTTAAGGGAAGGCCCCGTGTTCAGTTCCCAGGTAGGAGGTACATTTTTTCTCACCATAACATTTATCTATGATAGATTTCTGTATGTGGTCCTGTAGCTTACCCATCCTTTTGATCAAGGATCTCAGGTTCAAATCCTGGTGTGGTCTGTTACATCTCATTTGAATCATTAGCGAAAACTCACAATAAAAGAGAATCATGTCTATGAGACCAGGAAGCTCATCTAAAAGGGTCGCCTGGGAAAGGTCCCAGGAAAGCGTCTCAGTCAGGCTGCACATTTTTCTCAACCTGTGACATTTGGAACAGCAATTTGGGCAATGTCTAAAGTGCTGTGAGGTTCTCTGGATCCATTTGAAAATTCAAGGACAAATTCCAGTTTGGTGGGGAAGTATGTCATGGTACCAATAAGTCACAATAGATGAGAATCGTGTGTAAGCGGCCACCACTGGTAGCTCAGTTGGTAAGTGAAGGCTCCGTGTTTGAGTCTCAGCCAGGCTGCACTTTTTTCACCCTGTGACAATTATGTTTCATTCTTGACAATCTCTATTAAACAATCAGCAAAAGAAATCCAAAGATAAGAAATAGACTCAAAAGCACGAGAATGATCTAAATCGGAATTTGGTAACACTTGTAGACCAAAAAATGGAGAGTAAGATGAATAAATAAGTAGATGTAGATCTAGACAACTAAATTACAAAAGAAACAATAACATTACTGTTTTGAATCTAACAAACAATAACTGATGTATTTATTGATAAATTCCGCAAATGTTCTTGCAGAGATAGAGGGAGAGAGAGAGTGAAACAAGACTGAATTTCAATAGATAAATATTTTAAAAAAGAGAGAGAGGAAGAACGTCTTGCGTACGAAAATTAACATCAGTTAAAAGTCTATTGAGAAAAAAAATCAGTTGATTTTCTCCGATCGGAGAAAAGCGATCGGGGAAAAACAATCGATTTTCGAATGTTTAGTTATTTTAGGATTTTTAGGTGTGCATCCTAAAACAATCGATTTGAACGGCCGAAACGAGGTAGGGGTATCGGTGTAAATTTCCCAAAGCTTTTATATAAGGCCTGAGTAGAGATCCAGCGGAGGCCAATACGAAAGAATAACCGGAGCGGATCTCAGTAGAGATTAAAGCTTGCCTTATACATGTATCCTGCAAATATTCAATGTCCCTTCTTACAAAAACACGACTATTTCATTTCATATTTTAGTATTAACGAACTTAATCTAAATTTGAAAGCTAAACTATAAAGATTTTATCTATGAAGATTCACATCAATATATTCTTAGTAACGAACTAGTTAAAACAGTAGTACATTGTGACAGAGTCCCTTTGCAATCAGGACTTTTCCCAGTTTCAAATTCAACATGTTTTCGTTGACTAAAGATAACAACTTTAAATGGTTTGTTCATCTGTTGAAATTCTTGAATTGTATCTCTATTGAGAAGTCAATGATTTAAAGCTTATTGTTGTCTGTTTCTTTATTGGGTTTAACATCCCGGCGTCAGAGTTTCAGTCATTTGGAGACTATATCTGCTTGAGACAGATATATTACTCTCACACTGCAGTATCATGTCGTAGACATGTGGCATGATACCGCACCCTGTCACATTACCCTGACACTTGGTCATCAAGCGTCAAACAAGGAAGCTATAACAGTACCTTTAATATGTCGCGAACGGAGATTGAACCCACGATCTCCCGATTCCGGGGAGGACGCTTTAACCACTCGGCCCTCGGGACCGGTGAAGCTAACCATTAAAACTTAAGTTACCTAGATTACATATATCTCCCACACGTTACGTGAGATTTAATATTTTAACCTGCATATCAAGTTGCATTATCTGGTAAACTTTCGTGACAGGTGTGTACTTCTCTAATTATCAGTCTTAATGATAGATAAGTCTATGATACTGTATCACAAACAATGATTTTTCTACACATCACATAATTGACATGATTATTGAAGGACACATAATGGTCCATATACTTGCACAAACTTGGAACTATTCTTTATAGAATGGATGACTTTTTTATATGCCCAAATAATTTTCAAGTATATTTTGTAAATGGCTCCCTTTTAAAGTATGGTTAGTTTGTTTGTTGGGTTTAACGTCCCACCGACAGTATTTCAGTCATTTGGAGACGATGTCTACTTGAGACAGATATAGTGCTGCCACACTGCAGTATCACACCGTAGACATGTGGCATGATACCACACCCAGTCACATTATCCTGACACCAGGCAAACAAGTCCTACAACTACCCTTATATGCTGAGCGCCAAGCAAGGGAGCTATAACAGTACCATTTTTCAAGACTTTGGTATATCGCGGCCGGGGATCGAACCCACGACCTCCCGCACCCGAGTTATAGATGGGAACCACTCGGGCACCGAGGTCGGTTTTAAAGTATGGACAATCTTAACAATGTAAATAAAACTGCAATACATTCTTTATTATAACTGATAACAAAGTCTAAAATCAACACAGGATGCTTTTATTGTTTACACAGAACAAGCTATACGCTTATTTACCTTATACGATATTGGCATTTGCTAGATTTATGATTTCCACAGAGTGGA
The DNA here is from genome assembly GCA_021229015.1 of Solen grandis. Taxonomy (NCBI): domain Eukaryota; kingdom Metazoa; phylum Mollusca; class Bivalvia; order Adapedonta; family Solenidae; genus Solen; species Solen grandis. The sequence goes on along the minus strand of JAIFHC010000123.1, from coordinate 1,650 downwards.
TTGTATACAGTGCATCAAACAAAAATGAACTCTACCTTCAAACAGATCACTTAACAAATAGTCAAGGACTCTTAATGATACAGTGGAAAGTTCTCAGCCTTCAGACCGTTCGGACAAGATTTACCTCGACCGTTTCTCAAAAAATCAGTGACAAAATTGTTCTTTGGTTTGCATGTGCTTAGTATCCTTCACTAGTTCACCGTGATTTGTGTAAATGATACTCGTTTAGATACTTAGTACTTTCAAGTATTGTATTTAAATTTCCTCCTCTCAATTTATTACATTACATTTGCAAATAGGAAACTCGAGTATATATGACACTTACATTATGGTTTAATCATGATTTAAAGAAGAAATAGTTTCGAGCAAAAAGCCCAATAGAGGGAGAAATAAAGAAGCTCTTAAATAAAATCACCTTTGACCACAGAAATCGTTAGCCCCGGTATATGTTTGCAATTCATAGCGGCATCAATAAAAGCATGTAGGTCCTCCAAGAAAGCTCCATCAAACACTGATTCTGATGCCACTGTTGTGTATCCACTCAAAACCAAACACAGTAACACCCAGACACGCTGCATTCTGTCGAAATATGTACACAAGAATCAAAATCTTCAGCACGCTGCACTACTGTAAGGCCTCTGTTCCTCTCAGTCGTGTACGGTCGTGACTATCTCTACATCAGGACAGTTGTGTGGTAAACTCATTAAATACACGTAGCTGTATCGCAATTTCTGTTTGTCAAATCTAGTTTATATGGAATACCGAAACTGTCTCTTGTTGACTACGGCTATAATGCCGAAGTTAAACGAGAGTTATGGTGAGTTATAGATGGGAAATCTAGTGTCAAAGTCATTGAAGCGTTGTGTTTCTTTTCCTTCCGTCGTTACAGTCGTTATGTTCAGACCTCAAAGTAAACAGGCAAGTGGTAACAAAATTATGTTGAGTCACAGCAATATATGGTTGGGCATTACAGATACTTCAATGAGTTCGATACTAAGTCACGTGGGATCTTTAAGCAGGTCACTAGGGCAAATCTTGTTAGACAAAAATGCGGTCTTACTTTTTTAACCCGGTCTTAATAAAACCTGATCTATTAGCACTAGAAACGCAGAATTGCCAATTTCATTGGAATGTTGATTACGATTTTTTTGTCCATCTGCATAGTTTATTGAACATGGTAAGGGACGGAATCTTACATCACCTTATTACGGAGGTCGTAACTTTGTATAGATATATGCTACCATTATATTTTATGCAAGGTTCGATCAGTCTGATATTCAATTAACATATGGAATAAAATTAGCAACCTTTATACCAACAATTTGTACATCTTTATAAGTCTGCTCCACTATCAATTTCCGGTTATTTTTCGGCAATCTGTCGTAAACATCTACACAAGCAATTTCCCGTAATATGTCGATGTCACATTCACGTCTTTCATTCAAAATCGCCCACAAAAAACGGAAGTTGAGAAAAAAAAATAGTGAAAAATCTGGAGGTCATATTTCCTAATGTTTATGAAAAGATGGTTGCAATATGTGCGATAAATGCACAGGTTTTAATGGTACACAGGTGCGAGATATATGGACATCTTAGCACTACTGTTAATCAACGTCCTCGCGGGTGCCGTGCGTGGTGCAGTGGTAACGT